>VYZT01041520.1:2316-35254 GCA_013400735.1 Pomatostomus ruficeps
TCACAAGACCCTCTGTGTCTTGGTGCTTTCTTATTTGAACTGTGAATATCATTAAAAATTACTGATACTTTCTAAAATAATAAGATTTCCAAGGCATTGGAAATTGGGTGGGGTTTTTTTGTAAAATATATGAGCTTCTTACAATTCTTCAGTATTTGGATTTAGTAGACGTTCATAATTCTTTCTTAACCTGTTCAATATCAGAACAGCTCTGGAACACCCAGAAAAGAAAATAAACTAATAATAATTTTATTTATAAGCTAATATTAACTATAAACTAATATATCAGCTGAAGAGACTTCTTAAAATGTGTATTAAAAAGAAACACATTGGAGATTTTAAAGGGAATAGAACAGTCATAGCTGAAGGAGTGTGCCAGAAGGTCGTGGCAGGAATAAGATGCATTTACTTTTCATGTATATGAAGGAGGAGAACAGCACACTCAGCAGTCCCCTGTGAGCCAGGACAAACTGCCTCAGAGCAATATGTCATTCTAAAAAAATACACAATGTCTCTTCACCAAAGAAATCACAGTCCAAATAAAGGAAGCACAAAGATGTGGAAGACAAGAGAAACTATGAGAAAGAAAATTATTTGTTCAAGATTAACGTGAAATCTTCTGGCTTACATCAAGCCTAGAGAAGAAGGGGTCAGGTCTAATATGATTTTCTTCCATATGGTCATTCATTCCTGCTTCTCCCCTGCCCCAAAAATTAATGTTCATGTAACAATGAAATTTAAGGGTTTTGGGACACAATGGGTAGACATTACACTGTTTGAAGAAGAGCAAGGTATACCAGTCTGCGCTTTTTGTAATAATAAAGTAGGATTAAAGAATTATAAAAGGTTGATTCCCCCTCATTTCTATGCTTATGTATGGCCAAACACAATTTATGCTTTATTTCCTAAAAAAAAATTGGAAGTTTTCATTGAAAAGTGAGTTATGAGTGGAAAGATTACATATTACTTCAGAGAGAAGGGGAATGAACTTGACAAAGAAAACAGTCACATGTGAGGGTAGATAGATGGATGTCAGAGCCTGTGAAAACCATATATTCTGATGTAAAGCCCATATTTGAGATTTCTGCCATATTCAGAACAGTCAGAACTTGCAAACAGTGACAGAGTTCATAGGATTATAAATACTAAAAGAGAAAGATAAAAACAATTGTTTCTCAAAAACCATAATTTGATCAATGAATATCTAACATATATGCATAATTTTTCAATGGGAGATCAACGGGATCACACTGAAATTTAAATATTTGCTTAAATGTGCAATCAAAAGAGATGGGATGATTTATACATGAAACTGAAAATTCGTATTTTACTGTATTCTCTCATCCAGATTGTTTTATGTCTGTAATTTTATATTAATAAAAGAGATCACTGTATATAGATGCTGATCTCTATTATAAGAATTTTAGGAACACAGAAACCGAGATGAGACCATTCTCCCTGCCAGCATAGCACCTGCATGATGGTTTACTGCGCTCCAACCCACATTCCTTCTATCAAGTATCTAATTTGCCAAGTCCCAGTGATGGAATGACAGTTTATGCTAACTGAGAACTTCAGCCTTTATGTTTCTTGTGGTTGGGGGTTTTTGTCTTTTTTTCATTTGTTTGGGGTTTTTTAAAACTCATTTAAAATCCTCTAGACAGGAAGTACCTTTGGATTTTGTTCTGTGAATGAGAAGAATAGGTATGAATCAGGCACATGGAATTATTTCACTTTGAAAAAGAATACTTAGAAAAGTTTTGCTAAAGATTGTGACTTTCTATGTGCTTCTTTTTTTTTTTTTTATGTTCTTCCCCTTTTTTCATGGCTTCCAGTCTTCTAGTAACTGTTTCAAAACAGATATTACATGGGAACTGTCCCCTCCTTGTGCAATAAGATGTTGTATAACTCAGCTGCAGTCAGACAAATTTCAGTTCTAGCTGACTGAGGGCAGAGGCTCAGATTATGAGGCACAAGACTGACACAGGATTGTTCCCCAGGCCTGGGAAAGACAGACCTTTAAAACAGATATGTTTAGCAATATTGCTTTAAAGACTACTGAAGGTAGGTCAATATATTAGAACTACATTTCCATAATGCAACATCTATGTAGTAGCCCTCAGGAGCCTATATTTAATTTAGCATTCAGCTCTGCCTGTAACTGTATCTAAGTATTGATCTATCAATCTGTAGTACTTCACATCACACACTAATAAAATTTCATTTATCTTCACACACCTGTTGTCCATTATTTAGGACTAGCATGCCCAAAACTCAAATGTTCATCAGGATTTTAAAGATGATTTCGTAGTAACAACTCTTTTTCATTTTGTTTTTATTATTCATGAGAGGGCTTAGACCTCCTGAGCAGCTCAACCATAAACTGTTAACACACAGACTAACACAACATGAGAGAGAGAAAACAACCCCACCCACAAACAAACTCAGCACACAAGCAGGCAACCTCCTTTGCCAAGTCGATTGCATTAAAGTATCTGTGAAAAAAACAGAAATAGGAAAACAAGGGTGGTGGCTTTTGTATGCTCTAACTCCAATCAATGAGAAGCAAAAAAGACTGTGGGGAGGTAGAGGTAAAAAGAGAAAGGAAGGGGAAAAACACAAAGCATTCTAAAACAGAGCACTGAACAGGAATATGAGAAACTCATAGGTGAGAAAAGCCAAGAAACCTTCAAGACAAAGGCAAGAAATACATGTAAAAGATTACAAGAATGGCAAAACCCCAAAACCAGTAGTCCTTCACACTCATTTTAGGATCTCAAGAATCACCTCTAGCAGTCTAAAGAAAGGAAAAGCAGAGACAAAGCACATCTACTTGAAAGAGTGTTGACATTTATTTCATCAAAACACATCTACCTGAAAGAGTGTTGACATTTATTTCATCAAAAAAGAAGGTTTTTAAAAGCACAATATTGAATTTATAATAATTTAGAGTCAATAAAAATTACAGAGAAGTAAAGAAGCATCAATAGCTCTCCCACATTCATAGGTAGTAGGAGTAACCAAGTATTACAACTGGAGAATTAAATATAAGAAAATAAATACACAGGTTAAAAAAAAATCTCAGTATCTATTGTATCTATTTTCCAACTGAATTCAATCTATACAAAAGGTAGAAAAGTTGAAGTTACATTTGAAACCTGCTCTCCATTTAAATTTATGCACCACAATTAATGTTACATGTATTTTACAGATTTCGTTCTCGTTTATTCATGATATAATGGTAAGAGAATTTTCAAGGGTTGTAAGACAGAAATCACTTCAAAGAGAAAAGCATCAGGAATTTTGATTAGATCATTATTAATCAATTGTATTCATCATTTTCTCCCTTCTAAGGTAGTTCCATGCAGCTCCACTTGTAAACAACTAACTGAAGATATGCAAGGCAAAACAGAAAAGATTAAAAAATACCCATACATTAGATAGAACAGCTTTAAAGAAGAAAAAAGGCAGCATGGAATTCAAACTGAAACCTAGAGAGAGTCATAGCAGAAGAGGCAGGAAAGACTACTCGCATAACTGCATTTACAGGATGATGCTGAAATCTAAAGGATCTGAAAATATTTCTCATGATGAGGCAACAGTATGAAATCAAAACCACACAAGCATATGGACTTCTCGTAATGTCCAGGTTATGGCCATTCTTCCAGCACATGAGATACACATCCAAATACCACATGAAATGAGGGAACAGTCACAAGAGCACATGCAAACCCATAAGATCCTGAGATACCCCAATGTGTCTGTAGATCCCACAATGTGACCCAATGAGGGCCTGTGTGTTCACAGAGCTGCTAAGGACTGCAATTTTTACTAATTTTTTTTTTCTTATTTCAAATTTTTGTTTTGTGGAAAATAGACGTCTTCTTTGCAGAATCAAAAAGGTGAGGGATGGGAGGGAAAAAGAGAGTGAATACATTTTTCAATGTTTGGACACCAAGGAGCAATAAAAAAAGAATACTCTTTTGAATTTCGAATTTGATTTTTTTTCAGACTCGAAGCAGTGTGGGGAAGACATCCTTAGTACTAGTTCTTAGTACTAGTATATCAAATGCTCCTTTTCATCTCCATTTTGCCCTCTCAGCATACATCCTTTCCACATTCCCAGCCTGAATAAACAAGAAAATAGTTCTTCATCCTCAGTGCTCAACAGTAAAGCAAAGCAGAAAAAGGGAGGAAGAATTAAAAGCTATGCATATGCAATTAAGTGAAAACATACTCTGGCAATGCTCTGAAATTATTAGGAGCAAGGCAACACAAATCTGGAAACATTAGCTCAGGTTCAGAACTGTGCTCCTATGTGCTGCCTCTCACCACATTCATGTTTCTCTTGCACTGCTTATTCTTGCTCCAGTTCTTTGGAAAGGGATTATCCAAGGCAGTTACTTGCAATAGCAGGGGTTTAGACTCAGTGAACCAGAAGGTCCTTTAGTCTGAAGTCTCTCTGAGTAGTCTAATTCCCACCCCAGCCATACTCCATAAGCTGCAGCTTTCCAAGTAATAGCATGATTGACCTTTTCCTTATGTACAACAACATCTTTTATTGAAAGCAGAAATATTTTTCTGTATCCTAGCACTAAGTTGTACCACAGTAACTGAGCAAAATAGAATTCTGTTTGCACACTAGCAAAAAGAGGTAACACTGGCATCCAAATAAAGAGTTTTATCTATAAAATCTTTTATTTTATACTATTAGGCCTGGATTTAAGTTACATTTTAACCATAAACATGGGAGAAGCTGTCCCAGATGGTGAACGTAAACGTGCTGTAAATTTTAATGAAGCAAATAAGTCACTAATAACCATAATGCCAACACTGCTGCGTTTTTGGTAGATGTTAATAAAGCAAAATTAAAAAAGAGCATGCAGCATTCAAATAAGTGCTTAAGAAGCCCAATATAATTTGCTAATTCAGCTATTCACACTTTGATTGCACAGCCCCTGGTCATCTGTTCAAGTACAGCTGCTTCATGTAAAAACAAATAAAAAAAAAGTTTTATTGTCCACCAGATGTCCCAGCTTGTAATACTTGCTGCTATAATTCAGGTCACCCAAGGTTCAAGCACATTTAGAAATCAATTGTTCTGGGATGGTCAACCTTGTGACAGTGGTCAAGGCACTTCGGTCCTGGGTTTATCCCGCTGGGAGGTGAGGGAGCTCTTCTGTACTGAAAGCGTATTCATATTCTGAATACCACAGGCACCCCAAACAGTTAATTATTACTGCAGCTTGGGGAAAGAGCTGGAAAGGGCTGGAGTGGGAAGAATTCAAGCAACATATGCCCTGCTTTACAAAGCCATTGAAAACCCATTAACAGGGCCCTCCCAGATTTATTTTATTTACTGAAAATGAATTTATTCTTATTAAAGAAAGGTATAAAAGCACAAGGCACAACAGCCACTGCTGCTGTGCACCAGTATTCTCACTGCTCTTGATGGGAGCTAGACGATACACATAGGGCAGCCAGTGCTTCTCCCCAAATCACATGTAAAAATCAATGGAGCAGAATTATCAGCTAGAGCTGTAACATCTTGCACCAAGGGTGTCTGCTGCTGTGCTGCACAAAGCAGGTTTGAAATCAGCAGGCAATGTTTTGTTTATGGATTTCACAGGGCTGACAACGAGGGAAAGGCTGGACTGGAGGCAGAGAGCTTGTTTCCACAAACTCCTCCTCCTCCAGAGAAGGAAAAGGGCATCGGTGAATGGAAGGAATCTGAGCAGATCCAGGGACTCCTGCCAGAGCCATGCTGAAGGCACAGCTGTAGCCTACAGATCCCAACATCAGATCCCCACCAGGGTGAACTGAGAAGGCCAATGATTTTCTACAAGTGTGCACCACACCCGAAACACTATGCATTTACTGCACAAGATGCAAAAACCTGAAACTTCCCAAACACGTCTAGATGTTTCAGAGCAATCTTTCCTTAAGCAGGACCTGTGCAGCCTGTCTTAGCAACACAAGCATCTGTTTGTCACCTTCTCCGATGATTTACAAGGAGCAATACCTTGACAGGAATATTTTGTGAGAAATAATGTTGTTCTGCCATACCTAATTTACACGGTGCTGTAGAAGACAGGAAAAGTTACATATGGTTTCTCTTGACACACAGAATTTTTGCAACTCTATGCAGTCAACACCAGCCCCTGGCACTTAAATGTGCCTTGCAATTAATAGAACAATTACTTGATTGAAAATTTTCCCTCTTGAGCTTTACTACTGTCAGCCTCAAAATAGAGAAAAACACAGGGAACAGAGGATTACTCAGCTGCTTACTCACTTCACATGAAAATGAAAGTCCCTTCTGTCCTACTAGACTGAATTTTGGAAGAGCTGTTCACAATTGTGAAAGGGCTTTACCTTTCAGCTTGGACAGATTTAAACCATCAGCATATTTGTTCTTCAAAGGCTGCCTCTCTCACTTTGTTCTCAGAGTTCATGAGTGTCTCCTTGCCCATTTTTCCCCCTCAGCACTCATTTGCTTCTCCCCCCCACAGTCGACCTGCCATGAGGCCCATGCAAGCCAGTTTAACAGAGTTCCCTCTGCTCACCATTTTATCACCATGTCCCCATGGATAACCACAATCCACGGATTTGAGTGCCCTTCAAAACCTCAGTCCTCCTTACAGCCTGTCAGCTGCCACTGACAAATGCCACTACATCTTTTATCTTCCTCCATCTCTGTTTTGGAAATTTATGCCCATTGACATCAGTAGCCAACTTCTGTCTCTGTACTCTTGGTGAGGCACTAAAGGCAACAGGCTGGAGGAGATGGAGCAACGGCTGGCTCAGTGGCTTGGCTACACTGAAGACAAGGATGCAGTGCTGCTGGTACAGGAGCAACTCAAGGAGCCTGCAGGGCCCTCTGCTATCCTGAGCAAGTGGAACAGAAGGGCAATACAGCTGGAGAAAAACAGGGTCCTACCCTCAGGCTCCCTGTGACTTTGGGTCAGCCACTTCATCAGCTTTAACAACCACTTTCTGACACATCAAAGCAGCAGAAATATTGCTCAGAAATGCAGTGAGCTTACATCTATCCCAAAGAGTGTGGAGTAGACTCAGGGAGTGCAAAATACAGCGGCTTCAAACAGTTAAAGAGATTAGGTTTGAAGAAGTTGGATCAAATTTTAATCATGTCAGGAGAAATCCACCTGCATGCCCAGGGAATAAAGTATCTAGCCCAGGACTTGCAAAGAGATTGTCATTGCAAATGCACATCCTTGCCTTTTCCACACAGTTCAAGTGGGACTTGGGTCTCTGCACTCCCAGAGGCTTCTCAGCTGCCCGTCCAGCCCTCACCCAGTGGCTGCCAGTTAATTATCCATTCCCTGTTCTGCACCAGGGTTATTTGCAATTGGGAAGCTTTCTTTTCATTCCCATCTATCACAAGTCCCCAAAAGCTGGGACAAATGTTGGAAGGATTAAATCAAATTTAACAGGGGAAAAAAAAAGGCGCCGATGTGGGAGGGAACAGAGGGATGAGAGGAGATACCCATCCTCAGTGGAGCTGGGGTACAAAAGGAATAAGCAGGTGCCTCCCAACCATTTACTCTGCTATAACATTCTGTGGAAGGCCCAGTACCAGGCTTTTCAGCCTGGAGTGGTGCTGGCAGCATGCAGCTCTTGTGGAGACAAAGGGAAGCCTGATGTGCTCCGTGCCAAGACAGCAGCCCCGGCACCCGGGATGCCCTGGAAACCCTCCCCAGCTGCGCTTCATTGGCAGGCAGCACCACAGCACCAAGTGCCACTCCTGGCCACTGTACAAGCTCATACAGACTAATCCTCTCAGAGATTATCCTAATGAATTAGCAGCTACTGGATTAGATGGGCTGCAGGCAGGCTTCAGCTGAAAGCTAACTGAAATTTCACCTTATACCTCTGTTTCTAAGCATCAGATTCAGTTTCCAGCTACCAAAAGATATTTTTCCCCTCTTTTAATCACCAGCTCCTTTGCAGACTCATTGATTTGAACAGTTTTGTTTTACAAACTACAAAATTTGACTCTATCTTTTTGAGATTCAGTGTCACTTTTAGGTTATTGTTAGCTCTTACAGTTTCATTGCCAGGCAGACAATAACAGGTATTTTTCAAGCTTCTAAGGCTAGAGTCCAGGGATTATATAACTGGGAAAACAAAATATGACCCACATCTAATGGCTCAGAAAGCAAATGTAAGAGAACAGTGACTATTTGTCAAGTCTCATTTTTAAGCCAATTTCAGGAGCTTCTAAAAATTGAGGGTTGAACAACCTGTATCACTGCCAATTCCTTAAAACAAAATTTGTCCCCTCTGCTGTTTCAATTATGCAAACTGCCCTGTATCTACAGTGTTTGCACTTTCAATAGAAAATCTTAAGATCTTAATATCTAAGCAGCCATGCAAGAAAATTATGTCCCCATGCTTTCTTTGAGCATTTATCACAAAAGGTTATTATTTCCATGGGACTGTGCAATTAGAATTCACCCTTTATTGACCTCTGTCATACTTTGAATTATCCATTATCTATGTTGCTACTAAATAGCTGCTTTTGAGTCTCATTTCATTTGCAGCTTCAGAGAACGGCTAATTCATCTAATTCGATGGAGTTAGGTCTTGCTAGCACCAGCAGAAAATAAGAACTGGAACTACTCTTTTCCAGCCTCTCCAGCAGGTTCTGGTCTGATCTTCTCTGAAGTCCATGAAAGTCAGTTACCCACAGAGACCTTCAGACAGACAATGTGAGCCAACTTCTCAGCTGTCTGACATCCAGTGCAATCAAGAAATCAAAATTGATAGCAGCAGTTAGGCAACATCAGAGCATCTCATCTTAAGGGTAAGAGAAAGCCATGGAACACCAGGAATATGACAAAGACTTGAGAAGTCAACAGAATATGTAGCATTATGCATAGAATTCATGAATATTGCTAATGGCTTTTTTTCTTGTTGTTCCCCTTTTGTTCCAAAATCTGAGCTTTTTCCACTAGATTTCACACTTCTCAGTCTTCTGTCTAACTGTAGCTAATACTTTTTTCTTCAACTAACAATAATTCTCTAGCCACATTATTGGTTTAAGGCTCAGACCAAGGACAGAAATAGGCCTTGCCATTCAACTTAATATGAATGTATTAGCATATGTTTTAAACTCTAGGGAGTGTTTTTCTTGGGATGTTTTGATATCTGAAGCCAAATTCAGATTTATATTCTGGGGACATCTTTACTGCTTGTGATCTGACCTAAATGGCCCCAGACTGGGTGTGTTTTAGAGATACAGGCCTATATATTTCATGCAAATACTCATGTTAAAAGGAGATAATAGATCAAATATTCCAGCATTTAAAAAAAAAAATCCACAAATCCTAAAGAAAAAACCCACCTAGAAGAAAAGCAGGCAAATAGTTATACAAGAGGGCTACTGACCAACAAGTTCAAAGTGCAATTTTGGATTTTCACTTAAAAATTTGGTACAAGGAATCTCTTTCTGATGATAGCTAAGCACATTTACCTTTGTAGAGCACGGCACACTTGGTAAAGTAGTGCAACACTTCTCTTCCTTCCCCTGAACCTCACATTTTCCACATCCCTAGCAGCATGACTGTTATAATACAAAAGCTTCAAATAAACCCAGGGCATAGGGTCTGTGGAAGACCACAGAAAGAAGCAAGTGCCTCCACAGGCAACAGTTTGGAAACCAGTGCAGTACAGGTGAAATCTGCCTTTGCAGCTACTGCAGACATTTATGTGCAAAAGAAACTCTCGGAAAAACTGATCAGAAGTACCATGCATGAGATTCATCGAGAAACAGATTGTTTAAATGGAAGTTTGACTGAAGACCCAGGTTTATTTAACTTGATGCCACTTTGATTACCTCCATGATAATTTGATCTTTATATTTTAACACCAATAAGACATACTTCCCTTTAAATTAGAAGACTATATACTTCCTCCTTCAAGAATATTTCATCTTCTAAGGCTACAGTGATTCTGAAAACTTCACATTTAGTGTGAAACTGTAGCAGAAAACTCAAAATTACCTACTAGGAGAAACAAGCTTGTGAATACTGCATGTAACTTCAGTCTACCCATACCTAGTGTGTTTAGAGGTTGGCTAATGAAACCCATTTCACTTAAGTAAGATGGTCTCCTTTTGCATTATATCTCTGCTTACTATTCATGGCCTGCTTGGGCAATACTCTGTTAAAATCCCATTTTAAAGCCCCTGCTTTGTGAGATGACATTTTAATGTAGTCAGTGCTCATCTTCAGAGTTTTTCTATGAAAAAATCTGTGTCTGTTCTGAAGAGATAAAGCAAGAACACACACAGGCTCAAAACCCCTCGTGAGGGGGCAGAGGTTCAATGCTAATGTTTCTGTTCTCTCTGCTTCTTCATTAAGTAGTTTCTTAATTAAAAGCCCTTTTTTTGTTTTGTTTTAGTTTGACAGAAGCAAAGCATTTGATCTGCTAAACCCTTTATACCTGGTCAGATGTGAATCCCTCTCATCCTCCCTCACCACAAGACTACCTGCAATCCTCCTCAAACACTGGTTCTGCCTTGGAGCCCATAGGGATTTCACACAGCCTGAATTTATATTAGCTTATAAAGTGCATTTTCCTCCCCCCACTCTCTGCCCACACTTTGTCAGAAGATGTCTGTTGACTTGCATTGACGAGGATATTAACAACCCTGGGGAAACATTTTTCCTGAGCTTGTCTGTGCAAGGTGACACTTGACATGCTCAGTGCCACAGTCTAAGCACAGCTGGGCCACTGCTGCCCAAACATGAATACTCGTGATAGATGAGTTTATTTAAAAGCTGTATCTGATACTGATGACTGGCTTAAAACACCTGCCTCACTAGCACCACAAGAGAGCTGCCAGGCCAGTGAAACACCAGCCATCACTCATCAGCAAGACTTGAAACTTGGCTAATAGTTAACTTTGTGACCTATTACTCTGCTCTCTCTGTTTATGTGCCAAAGCATGAAAGAGGGCACATTTAAGTCACCTGATGGCAAACATATGCCAAGATTTACTTGCACTCCCTGATGTTGTTGTCATTCTACTTGAACACAGTTACATGAGGAATAAAAGCAAACCAGAGCTAACTTGCACACTGACTTTGCTGCATACTTCTGCAGGCACAGCCTTCTTCACGAGGGTCCTCCTACAAAACTTCATTCATCCAGCAGCTAAACGTCAGTGCTGATTGTGCATCAGGCTGGCATGTTGAAAGGTGATTTATTCCTCTTATCTTAGCATGGCACTAGAAGTGCCTGGTCTCTCTCCACTTTTAAAAAAGAAGCACCTGAGTAGGCGAACTCGTGAATGGTTAAAGATAGCAAAGCTGAATCCCTCCCTCAGCTCCGCAGCTTAGACCAGACAAGGACACAAACCAGCTATGTAAAAACCAGTGTTGCTCACCAGGAAATTTGTGAGGCCTTGGGTCTCACAGCCAGAATCATTTCTCTCACGCACTTTACAAAGCGAAAGTCCAGAGGACAATTAAAGGAGCACTGGTACCCGGCAGCAGCACAAGCACAGCAGCCAAGACAGGAGCAGTGCCAAGAGGAAGCACAGACACAGCCTGGGGCCAGCAGGACCTTTGGAGGCTGAATGACCAGCAAACCACCACCAGAGCAATCTGCAAGGCAAACACCCCTCTCTCCTGCTCCTGTGTGTTGCAGACGTGATGGATGCCTCCCACCCATGGCAGCAGGATTCAACTCCACCCTCCAACACTGTGTCCCAAATGCACAAAATTAATTAGAACTAGGTCATGTTGCGAGACATCAGACCCTACTTGGTAAAATTTTCTAGAAACTTCAAGCAATCTCTAAAGTGATTGCCTCACACCCTTAAAGGAGAAAGACTCCAAGTGACTGAAGTAATGAAAAGAAAGAATTTCTGCTGAGTTTTTCCTCCCAAAACAAAGGAAAATCTGCATAAAAAGCAGTAAAAATCACTTAATAAAATGAGTCCATGAAAGAAAACAATAAGCACACAGCTTCTTTAGTGTGCAGTGTACACTGTAGGTAAGTTTAGAATGTTTATCTTGTTTATTTTTAATGCTGAGAAATATGCAAGAAATTGCAGTACTGTACAGGAAAAGCCTAAGTACGGGTTTTTCCTCTAGACATATCTCTAAAATGAACACAAAAATAAGACATTGAAAATGGCTGTGTTGTTAATTTATTAGCTAAAAGGAAGACTGACACAGAGTCAGACAATATCACCTGAACAGGCTCCAAATGCTGGTCCTGGTATAGAAGAAACTTTTAGTTAAAGAGTCAAAGTCTGGGAAAACAGATTCTGCCTTTATATGTACTATGTACTCATTATATTATAATGCACAAAATCAAAAGGGATGGTGAATTTGACCATAATATATAGAAATTGTGAATTCTTATCCCTTCTGAAAGAAAGGATTTTAAAACATTGAGTAATTCTAGAAAGAGTTTAACAACATCAAATAATAGCTTAAACATTATAAAAATTATTTCCCTGTTATTCTAAGAAAAATGTCACAAAGGATTTTAGGGTGGTTGGTTGGTTTTTGTACAGGTGTTTCCAGAAATTTTCTATAGGTGTTTGCAGGAGTGGTGAATGGTCCACATCACATTCCTTCTCTAAAAGATGCTTTAACATACATATTTTTATTGATAAATTAAAAAGGGGTTGGATACATTAAAATGGAAAAACCTCAAAGTATTACTTAGATTAACCTTTTCTTTCCTGTCTACAAGGCATTTTAGCCTCCTGTCATTCACCAAATTTTCCAGATTTGATTGCTGTCAATTTTCTCTTAGTTTGAAAACTGCAGAATTGACTATTTTATCAGTGTAAAAAAATTCCTCCTAATTGCATATTATAAATAACATTTCTTTCCACAAAATTGTCTTTAACAGTCTGATTCACTCCTGAGACCCGAAATTATTCTTTTCACTCTAAATATCAACTATGATTCAATACAGGAATTCAATAGCTGTGCAAATTTTAAGCACCAAAATTAATTCTTTTCATTGGTATTAATTTCAAAATCAAAACTAGATGGCTCTCTCTTTTTCATTCCTTCACCTCTTTTTAGGTCCCTCTGATAATGCCAGCCTATCTATATGAATCTGCAAGATGGACAATAGAGATATGGAAACAGTCACCCCCTGGTGACTGAGGGCCACTGACACATTGTGTGCATCACCACCAATATATTAACAATGTAATCACTGGCTCACAGAAAATTTTCACACCACAACACCCCTGACAGATTAGGGAGCAGCACTGGTGAGCTCTGAGAGGGTGAAAGTTGCTATCTTTTTGCTCCCTGGTTTTAAAATGCATACAGAGGTTATAATTCAAGCTGTCAAAAGCAAAATCTTTTCAAGATATTTCAGTCCTGGACATGTTTATTTGTAATTTTGTGTAAAATGACCGGTTATTAGTACCAGGTTTGTCTTTCCACAGAAAAACCTACATTGTGCATGACCAGTATCTGTATTTAGTAAGTCGATGAACCCTGAGTTCTGCTTGTACAAAAGCCAAGAAGAGAAAGGTGCCTGATTTCAAAAGTACAAGATTCAAGCCAAAAAACCCAAAATCATAAAACCCAGATATAAACGTAACCTCTGCCCTGAGTCAGAGGGACAGTTCTTGTGGAATATTGGCCTTATCCATGTAATAACACACTTATGAAACACAGTGTTTATTTTAATGGTAGTTATGCAGCTGAATATATTGATTACACAACTTCAGAATCAATGCTTGAACAGTTATTTTATTTATCCCAATCTATGTATATTTTGCCACCTTTATGCCAAACAGCAAGTAATGCTACTTAAATGAAATTCATAAAAAATTCCATAAGTCTATAAAACGGAAAAAGTTATGATCTAACATTCCTAAGCCATAAACTCTACATTTCCTAAAAAAAAAACCAAAAAAACCCCCCAGCTAATAAGGAAATTCAATGAAACCTTCTCTATTTTTTAATGTGGTTATTGAATTTCATATGTTTTAGCACATAATCCCACTAAACTGATCAAAACTTTCAAGGAATATATCAGCAGATTGAAATTGCTTCATGAATGAGCTAAATAAACATCTGTGAATTGTTTTTTATCAGGCACTCCTTGTTCCCCTTTCTCACCTGTATTTACACAATACTAATAATTTAATCAGGAAAACAATGTATTCATAGAAAATGGAAAAGATATGTGTTTCCACAGTGTCTAATTAAACAAAACTACACACTTGATTTTCTGGAATTTTTCTGCAACATTTGCAATGAAATGTGGTTTTGTGCTCAACATTTATTTTCATAAATCTGTTGTAAACTCTTTCTCAAACTTGATTCATCTAAGACATGGAATGACTCATCATGAATACCACCACTATTACTACCGGTGTTGCTTTCATTCTCATGATTGATGGGGCTGAATATCTAAGCAATTTCAGAATATACCTCAAATATCCAAATCTTGAGTTTATGAAAGGAACTGCCATGAAGAACTTGGATTCTTTGGGCCTAAAAGAATAGAAGAAGCACAGAATAAAATAAAAGTGAAAAACTAAGAAAATTTAAAGTTTCAAAAATAGTTGGGGAGAAGATAAAAGGCAATAAGACATAAAAACAAAGCAGTTTATATTCTGTCCAAACTGTTCTACTCATTAGTGGTACCTCTTTAAAAAAAGCATTTAAAGAAAGAGTTTCTGGTACCTGCTTGCTTTGTACACCACCAGCGTTATGGGAGAACTGCTAATAGTGGATATGAGAACTCAAAATTAACCTAGTCAGAATGGAAAATATCTTAGTTCATTATTAAATCTCAAGTGGCAGAGAGGAGATTTACTAAAATTATGCTCAATAGAATAGCGAAAATATGTCATAAACAATAGGAGACTTTAAAGCTAATTCTCATTTAAAGAACCAGAGTGTGGGTTTGTAGTATGTCTAACCAGAATAGTCCTAATACTGCAATAAAAATAAATATAGTTGACCATGATTTCCTGCAACAGCAAAAGTCTATGAGTGTGGTAATAAAACAGAGTCTTACTAATGTGTAAGAAATATTAAAGTCCAAAATCGATAGTGGAATTTATATCTTTATCAGAATTTATATTGCAAAGAGACTCCAAGTCTTTAAGAGAATACTAACTAAGACATCAGTATTTCCATGTCTGAAAAGTTGTGGTCTGATTTGGGATTTTAATTTCTTCAGCTCCATTGCCAATTAAAAGTTTCTACAGGTTTCAAAAATTGTTTAGAGGTGAAATGAAGAGGCAGCATGACCAGCACATATTTTACTTTTAGATCCAATGCCATCCACAACTGTCAAAAACATCTTCGAGGGAAAGAGCATGGATGGATGTTATGGAATGGAGTGGTCTCACCACCCCCTAACAGTGCCAACTCAAACATTAGTTTGTTCCCATGGGCTGACCAGCCAACTTAAACTGAAAACATCCCCCAAACACAGGTTAAGAGATTATTCATGCAGGGGAGAGTTAGAAGGGATTTGGAGAGATGCAGAAGGGGCCAGCAGCACTCAAGTCATTGACGCAGACGTGCCTGTGTCTGCTACCTGAGGTGCAGCCTAAGTGATCTGAAGTAGTTTCAGTTTAAGAGCAGAGCCTAACAAAGATAGAAGAATAGCGTCTGGCAAGTTAGGAGCAGAAACCAAGTGCAGTGGGACTTTTCCTCCAACCACTGCAGGCAAGTGAATGTCAGCAGAGTGCGCAGCAGTCGCCCACAGCTCTTACATTCAACTCCATTGTGCTGAAATGTCAAACAGGATCTTTGCCACTGGCATAAACATTTTAGAGAAGCTTCAGGGAATATACTTCAGTGCTTACATCTCTGCTAGTTCTTGCCTTGCAACACAGGAAATATCCCTCAGAAACAAACACAGGCTGTGACTTGTAGCAAAGACTAGGATTTCAGCTGTGAACAGATGAGGTTTGGGAAGGAGTGGAAGAAAGTGAAGATTTGAGAAATTACAGAAAGGTCAGGTGCATACCTTACCCATGCAGTTCTTTCAAAACAAACCTATGCCACATGTCACTTTTACATATATAAATAACAGTGTTCCCTCAGCATTTATAGTCTCATATCCAAAGTTCCCAAGGAGTACCAGAAGTCAGTTGTACAAAGAAGGGTGTGAGACACCAAGGCCCAGCTCAGTGTTAAAAAAAGAACTACTTTCCTTTGGCTTTCTTTGTGCTTATCGGAGTGGTGATCATATTACATGGCAGAAGACAGCAAACGGGCATTCCAGGCAAATCCTGTTTCATAGCTTCATGGCCTGTGTGAGATACTGCTCCCCAAGAAAGAATTCTATAAAGAATCAGTGCTCCCCTTCCTAATCAAACCTAGTAAACTTTGAGGCACTGCACGATGCCTCATGAAACCTTTGCTGAAGATACAGGTTCCCACAAGTGCAAACAATTAGAAAGCATCAAAGTAATAAATGAACATCCAATACTCATAACCAGCTAAGAAGATAGCAAAGAGAAAATACTGCAGTAATGATCTGTATTTTTCCCTGCAAGGTGAGATAGTTTTTGGTTTAAAAATACTGTGATGTGCAGCTTTATATAAAGACTCCATTCCCACTCCAGCACTTTTCTTAGACAAGCTTTACCAAGAGGACAACAGATTACAAGCACACAAGCACACGTTCAGTAGGGAGTGTGATGTCCTAAAAAGATAGCCAGCCTTGCTACTTTTTCATCCCTTGTATAGAATATACATAACTGTGGTAGGATTGCTGAGAGTTGTGAGTTATATGGGGCTATATATAAACCTAATACAAGTTGTGCTCTCACAATTTGAATTAAGCAGAGCAGAGTACACAATGTGGCTAATTGCATTTATTCTTCCTTTTATGCTCACATACAATTTCATTTCATCTCAAGAACTGTGTTGGAAAAATGAAGAGACTATGCTAGCTTATATTTTGTTCGCATTTATTTCATGAACTGCATTCTCAGACTACATATTACTGCTGTCAAGAACCACAAAACCTTAGAGAGAAGCTGAACAGATTTTTTTTCCTTATTTTATGCTATTGTGGCAGTGTCACAAAAAATATTAAAATGGACAAACATCACTTCTCCATTTAAGGCTTTGTACAATTGTTGCACAGTGAATGATACCCAAATAAATTCCTTTTTCTTCCCTTTATTTCTGGCAGATAAAACAGATTGAGACATTGCTAGACAACTACTAGACTGAAGTAATTAAACAGTGTAATGCGCAAACAGCATTTTAGAGTCAGCAATTAGATCACTCAAATTAGATGTTTTATTTGCCCAAACATGTCTGTAAATCTCATCGAACAAAAGGCTACATTTACAAACAATACAGCAGCAGACTTTCAAAGCAGAGTGCTAAAGCCCTGCAGACCACTGCCTGTAGTCAGTGCCCAAAGAGATCCATCACTCTGATGCATGGGTGAGACACATAAACAGCCCAGAGGCAGCCCACCTCCCTGCACTTACAGTGGGCACCCTAAATGGTGTGTACGGACTGTACCTTTGACTGGACGACCACAGAGTTATGAGGGAGGAAAAGAGAACCCTCAGAAGTTCAGGATGATCTGATCAAATGTACTTATCCAGCTTTTGAAACTTGTTTGAATTTTAAATTAGTCTAGTGTTTCTGAAACATTCCTGTTCCTGCCCTTGAAAACTGAAGTCTTTGAGCCCAGTCAGAGGCAAGATGGAAAGAAAGCAATGTCCACAATGTGTTTTCTTCATTTTGTGGTTGTTGTTGTGATATATTTGAGAGAACAGCATCATAATAAAAGTAACATTCCACTGCCTACTCAGCTTCAGACCTCCTGCACTGTACAAAAAAGAGAAAAACTGACATTCCAATGAGTCCTCTCTGTAGTCCAGGTCGACTTATTATCTAAAAAATGGTGCA
This sequence comes from Pomatostomus ruficeps, assembly GCA_013400735.1. Classification (NCBI taxonomy): domain Eukaryota; kingdom Metazoa; phylum Chordata; class Aves; order Passeriformes; family Timaliidae; genus Pomatostomus; species Pomatostomus ruficeps. Next base: position 20,229 of record VYZT01041520.1, read on the forward strand.
AGTCAATCCACTGAGTAACACACAAACCTTATAAAAACTGACACATGACAGACTATAACATCCATTATTTAACACTGAAAAATCCATGCAAATTGTCTATACAGCAGTACAGGAGACATGTCTTTTATATTTCAGCTGTCTTCAAAGACCAATGACCTTTGTTTCTCTTTCTCTCTCCTCAAGTTAATTCTTAAGGGATATATTTTTGTCATTATGCTCTCTCTGAAGGAGTGGCCACTTTCCAGACAAAGCCAAAAAATTATCTGAGATATCACAAAAAACTTTCAATTCACTTTTTGACAATGCAATAGGAGCAATGCATACCCTGTATCTTAGATAAGAATTCTCTCCCTTAATTAAATAGTGTTAAAATCCATTCAAATATATTGTAAATAATTTATACTAACACTTGACATCAAAAACACAACACACTGTCCATGTAAAACAAACTGAACCTGTGTATTGGTTTAAACACAAATACCCAGCCATACAAAAGAGCACAACCCATTCAGGGACAGAACACTGCAGTCCATCACAAAAACAATCTGAAAAAAGTAAATTTTATGTTGGCCATAGAAACTTTTTAACATTGTCAGAGTGTTGTTAAGTCATGATTTTCATATCCTGCTTTATAATTTAACTCCATTCTCTCCTGAAGCCCCAAAACTGAAAATGTTCCACATGTCCATAACTTTAGATAGGTGACAAAGGCACTGCCTGCATACATAAATCGTGTCCAATCTCAGCTAGGTGTGGATTTAAGATACAAAAGTCCCATCCAAATCGCTAGGAGTTTTTACACTGATTTCAGTGGGTTTGGAACTAGTTGTTAAAATATTTCTCTTTAAATTTAAGTTTATTTTGAATGATCCTTGTTTCTAGGAACTGCAGCAATAAAAACAACAGGAATAAATAATGGGACTGTTTATAAATAAGAGCGTTGGAATTATTTGCGGAAAGGAGTCTGCCTTTTTTCCTTGTTTCCTGGGACAGGTAATAGCTCTTGCCAAAGCAAAGCTTCAAAGAACATCCTGTAGCAGAGGGGCAGTTTATTTTAGTGGGAATTCTAAATCTGGGAACACTATTCCTAAACCCTGACACGCACCCACTAATAAGATCAAGTGCTGTAACATCTCTGCCTATAACTAGCACGGTCCCAGGTTATTGTGATAGTACAGTTTATTCAGTGTTCCTATCAAATGACTTTTATATCTCCTGGTGGCTGGAAAATGGGAGGTAGATTTCCCTTTTCTCAAGGAAAATAAATCCACTCACTGAAATCACCAGAGAATTCACAAAAGACGAAGAGAGAGGAGAAGCTAAACTGAAGGCAATGGCAGCACAACCAAAGGAGAAATCCAAGACCCATCCAGGTCCCAGGAGTGGCCAGGAGTCCTGGGGCCACAGCAGGCTCTGTAGACCCCCAGAGGTGCTCATTGGTAGAGGGAACTGCTGCTCTTTCTGTGGCAGACGGATTTGCCAGTCACTCTGGCACAAAACCGAGCTGACCCTCCCTGCTGTTCACCTCTCCTGCTGCCGCATGTTTGCTCGTGAGGGGCACTGCCAGTGGCCTGATGGTGAGTACATCCGGCCTCTCCACAACGAGGACCTAGAAAAGAAAACTGAAAAATACAACACATGCTCACAGTCACCACCTTCTCCAGGCTGGTGAAAGTATGTCAATATAATCTCAGCTACAGGGGCCGTCAGACTACAGACTGAACATTGTACTGGAGCCCTTGATCTCTAGACTTTTCCATCTCACTCCATGAGCCCATACACAGAGCCCAGCATCAATTTAGCATTTAGCATTTCAGCAATACAGAAGCTCAGTAAAATATAAAGAACTTTCTCCTTTTTTTGTATACATGTGCTCTTTGTTTACTTTTGCTATCATGTGAATGTCATTAGAGTGAGGGGGGAAGGTGAGAAAAAAGGAGATTGAAGGCATCATTGCATATGATTATCACTTACTATATTACCTTGCCACTGATGCTTCGATTTCAGATTTAAGTAAAAAAAATCAAAACTATTAGAAGCAGCTGATAAAAACAAACCAAAGCTACTGGAGTGTGATGAAAGCAAAGGAAGATTATTAATGTGTTGCAGGTACAGGAGAGAGATGCAATTATAAGATTCAAGGGAAATAAGGCAGACAAAAACATCTGCAGTTAAAGTCTAATCCTTTGAAACTAATTCATTTACTAAATATTCCTATCTTTTGAAGTTTAAGATTCACAGCAAATATCACCACTTGTCAGAAAAGCTTTGACAGAACACACTTTGAAATACCCATCATCCAACTCCAAGGATAAAGTAGGAATTAGAGAGAATGTGTTTTCTTTTTATTTTTTTTTAAGGTAGCTATATGCATTAAGAGCATTATTATTCTTTTAAGGCACATTTCAAGGAAAATAAAAAGAGTTGTGAGGTTATTTTGTTTCTTTCTTTTTATCTCTCTGTTTACAAAAGAGTTCTATAATCTTGATCACTAAAGTGCACTGAGCTGTTCACACTGTATAAAACATGTACACTGGGTCTCCTTCTAAATCAGACACAGATCAAATAGCCCTGCAAGTGAATGAGAAAAATCAACAATATCTGCAAAAAATACTGACATGCAAAAATTAGCAGCTATGCCAAAATAAGAGACAGTAAAGTAGTAAAGAGGGGAGACCATCCTGGACCTGACTGTAGACTCCTGTCTGACATGTGGAATCCCCATCACTGGGGAGATTATGAAGTGGTTGGTGAGGGATGGGCTAGACGGGTGTCTGAAACACATCTCCAGTCTGGCTTGTCTGTGATTAATATCTCGTTTGCATTACAGCAGGCTGAGCCAGGAATGAGGACCCTCTCCTCTAGCCACAGCACAAACAAACCTTTATTCCAATAAGTTTAGAAAGGCTGGAGACCACTCGCAACATACATATAATTTATTTTAAACACTAAGGTTCCATGAACCTCTGCACTAAGGCTTGATCACCATTCAGCATGCTTCTAGGCCTTTCCTTCTCCATATCTGATAAAGCAGGACCCGCCCAGATGAACCCAAATGCCATGAAAGTGGAGGGCAGCAAGCAGGAGAAGGGGCACTGTGTTCTCAGCCTGAGACTTTCACAAGAGGATCAATGAGCCCCAGCTGCCACAGGATGTGAGGACAACAGCCCTTCAGCCTCACCTAAAGCCTAGCAAGCCTCTGTAAGGTGCTGCCACCTCCTGACCACGAATTCAAGAGCTGGTTTACAGCAACAGCACATCGCCACACAGTATGCCTCAGCAGAGCTAGTCCCTGCATGAAAGATTCACCTATTTCCTGTACAGTCCTCCGAACCAAGTATCATGCCTCAAACTTCATGCAAGTTTTAATCTGCTTCATAGCAGCAGCAAGAATGAAGTCTGAATTTATGCGCTTGCCTCTCCAAAACAGACCCCACAACTCTCTCAGATAGGGAGCCATTTGGGATAATATTCCTCTTAAAATCAGAGAGAGATCAAGAGGGTAAAAAGATTTTTCCACAAAGCAAGCTTAAGAAACTACACTGAATAAATATTACAATATTAGATCACATTTGCAAGTGATCCTATCTAGATGACAAAACCAATATGTTACCAAACCCCCATCCAAGTTGCTGTTCAGGGGACAAAGACACTGCACACACACACTCCTATGATCCTGGGTATGGTTCTCTAAAATCCAGCTCACAGGCATGCACACCCCACCTCCCAGATATCCTACTCCCTTAAAACAGGCTGGATCAAATCAAAGGAGCCTGTCAAGGAAGCAATGAGCTGCAAAGGCTTCCTGTCAGACGGTAAGGAGGACAGGATGGTGACAAGTGTACCATCTGGCAATTTACTTTTCTTCCCAGGCTTCAGCACACAGCCCAGATTGAAAAGCTTGCAGGAAATCCTTCCTACAACCATTACCTCTCAGCTTCTGTGTTACTCTCCTCCTCAACATGAAAGGGGCAACATGCTGCTTTCTCAAGGTACAGAGAGCACAGAATGACCCACAGGAGTTGGTATCACTGCAGCACATGTAGAATTGCCTGTCCCCTTTCGGGTTAACTGTGCCATGCTGGGGTATCCCAGGCTCCAGAGCCTGAGGTGGGCAGTTGGTGCTCTTGGAGGCTGCACAGAAAGCAAATCACCAACCTATCCCATCCCACCGGATAGACGCTTTTCAAAATCTGCTTTGTTCTGCATACAATCCCTTCAGAAATCAGGGGGGTTGTTGCACTAGGAAAGGCACACACGTCAATACAAGTAAAAGGAGAGAGAACCAGGCTCCCTTCAAGAACTGGAGACAAGGACTACAAACACTACACCTCAGCTTCAGGATGAAGCCACAATCTGTAAGCAGTTTAAATCAACTTTTGAAGATTCAGCTTGGCAGAATCCACACCTAGAGTCCTCGTGATTTCAAGTGTCTAAGCTCCATCTACATAAAAATTTCTCTCATATTAGAAAGCCAAGGGTATTGTTTCTGTTTGTGAGAGAAATAGATACACATAGTAGCATATAAAAATATACATTACAAATCAAGTTAAAGGAGAAGTTTCTGGTACAGGACATGACAAGTGTATTTAAGAAATGGTTTAAAATACAATAACAAGTAAAGAACCCAGTAATCAAAACCAAACTAGTTAATGAATAGTAGATGATAATTCTCAAAAGATCTTTATTCTGCAAAATTTTCTAAGCATTTTCTACTTTTTTTAAAGTTTCAGTGGCCAGTAAGAGTTGATACTGACTGGCTACTTTATTTAGGAATGTTATACAGAGAGAGAGCTTATGGTTTCAGCAGAACCCTAATATGCAAAAAAACAATTGCAGTGAAACTTCCCCATTGCCCTGCCTTTGTCACAAATAATTAACTGTCCCTTTAATTAAGACATTGTTGCACAGATATCAACTTCTCTTTTAAAATACTGTGAGAGAGAGGAGAAGCACCAACATTCTGACAAATTTTGATGTATTACACAACGGTGTGAGTTGTATAGGACTTGGATGATGCACATATCAAAATATCAAGCCCAGTTTTATTCTGCTAGTTGCATCAGATTAAATATAGAGACTTGTTAAATTTCAGTGGAGTTTCTGCTGCTGTAAACATTAAAAAAACGATAAGAAAGATAGTCCTGGAATAAGAATATATATATTAAAAGCAACATAAATTCAAGGAAAAGTGGTTGGTGATAGCACTCAGAAAACCCAGCTGATTGCTTAACAAACAATTATATTTACAGCACAATAAATGCATTCAACCAGCTATCACATAATGGCACTTTTTGCTGGGCTTTAAGCTGTGTCTTTATAAAAAACTTCATTAGGCTATTAAGATCCTTTCACATTATCTTCAACTGGAAGAGCAGCAAAAAATCAGCTCATTGTTCATGATCCGTCTCTTACCCCAGACAACTGAAATTCTCATATATCGTTTAATTTTAAAAAAACAAAAAGTAAGTACTGAATAAAATACAAGATTTTTCAGCTATGAAATTACCTCAGAGAATTAAGCTGGTTTGGAATAAGGCAAATTTTTTTAGAAAATTAGTAAAGAACATGGAAAAAATTCAAACTACAGGCCAATCTGAACTCACCTCACTGTATAGAAAATACATCACTCTATTTACATTCCAATTCAAATAAATCAGCATAAGGTAGACATTTACTTCGGTTATATAATATAATATGCTAATCTCATTACAGTTGATTTTTGACAGATTTCAATAAGTTTTGTTTAATCTAAAGGAGCCACAGACTTCCTGCAGAACTTCTATAGAGCTTCCCTTGTATTTTGCTTTCAGACTTATCTTAGATAAATAGAGGTACATTTATCCACACAGTCTTTTGCAGATTGTACACATAGACTAAGTGTACTCTGTGCCAGGTATGTATTGCCTCCAGTACAAAAACTCCACGTCTATGTTAGATCTATATTAGTGCAGCACTGTTCTCCAGCTGTGTCCTTCTAGTTCCTAGCACAGTGTTAACAATATTTAGATTTGTTTTCTCTCACTAATTCTTCCATTTCCACTCTCTGCAGCTTCATGTGCCTTTCCCGGGGTTGCTGAAATGGAAAGAAATTCTTCTGCCTTTTGACTTCTCTACCAACCCACATGGAGAACACTAAACCTATGGGTACCTTCTCTCATGTTCATCAGGTTGGACAGACCATGTGTTCTTTTCCATGTTCTCATTTTGTTTTGGTTTTTTAGAACCCCCAGACCATCCTCAGCAGCATAAAAAGGTGGAATACTCCCTCAAACTATTCTGTTTTAAGGTTTATCTTGCTTTAATTATTCATTGAAGTATTTTCCCTGTTCATCTCTCTAGTTCTCACTGTACACTGCCTTAGATGTAGAAAGGAGGTTTTTTGTTACCCTCATTTAAAAGAACCTTTGAGTAATATCTTTTTTGTTTGTTTGTTCATCCTACTTCTCTGCATGTAGTAACTAGATTTCCTGCTTTTTCTTCATTGTTCTTTACAATTCCCTGACTCCTCTTTTCAGTTTGCTGTCATATACTGTTTGATTTTCAATCTTCAGATACTTCTTTCTGTGATACCATTCCCCATCCCAGATGGCCAAAAAATATGTTCATTTGCAATAACTTTGTTGTTTTATTTTGCTTTTTCTTACCTACACAAACTTTCCAGCACTGTTCTCTTTCTTCAGGATGAAACATGACCAAAAATACTATTCTTACCTAACTTCCAAGGTCTTCTTAAGATTTCCCTCTACACAAAGATCATAAATCTTCTTAGTCAGCCAAAATACAATCATTTAACTTTTCTGGGGCCTGTTTAAAGAGAGTGTCATGATCACATTTTCACATCTTCCTCTCCCTCTATAGAGGTTTCATTTTTGCCTCTCCACTTTGTCATTCATAAGTCAAATATTAGTTTAAGATACAGCTTGAGAGGGTCTGCAGGAACAACCAGGAACTGCTCACAGTTTGCAAGAGGGATTGTGGAGGACATTTGGGAAGGTGACTGTGTTATAGCTTTTGCTGTAACACAGGCAACTAAGTAGAAATTCTAAGTGTTAAAAGGGGTCATGGCATGCATGAGTAATGGACATCTGATCTCCAGTCACGGGACATATAAGCTGCAAACAGGGGATTTTGACATGGTGAAGGGGAATAGATCTAAACAGAGGAAGCATATCTCCATTTACTGGATGGAATCCCACAGTATCTCAGTAAATAACAGCTGCACATGTTAACATGAAAACTTAAACCAGATAAAATTTTCAAAGTGGAACCCTAAAAGGCAGGCCTGGATAAGAAAAGCTAAGTGCTTCCATAATAAATGTGCATAAAACCAAGGGGGGCATATATAAACTAGCCTAAAGGGGCCTCCAAGATGTGGTCCTATGGGAGATGAAGGATCTGTGCTAAATTAAGAGGCAGCACCTTTCCTCACTCGCTTGAGGTCTTGCCACAAAGCACTGCGCAAACACCAGACATAGCCATTTGTAGCTTCTCTTATTCCTTTGCTAATTGATAATTCTGTTGCTCTTGCTCTACTTTGGGAGAACAGTTATCTGCAAAAACTGTTTATCAAGCCAGTTTCCCCTGACACCACCCTGCAGCCTGAAGCTCAGCCAGCCTGCAGTGTCCGAGGCAGTTCCCAGGCTGCGGGATAGTGTCTGACACGGACTGTGTGAATGGACAGCAGGATGAGATAGCCCTGGTTGCAGAAGGTGAGTTCCCCTGCACGGATGAAAAATTACTTATTAAGCCACTTTCAGGAAAAGAGGGCAAAACCTAAACTAAATATCTATGAACATAGATTAGCTTGTAATAGCCCGCCATGACAAAGAAGCTACTACCTCCTTGTCTTTTTCTAAAATCATCACTGATTTTTGTCCCTCCTAGTTGCCCTACGGTGGTAGGAGATTAGGGAAACTAGGAGTATTGACTGGAAACAATTGCCTGACATTTCCTCCATTCAGATGAGCTATTCTTTCCTTCTGCTATCTGGTTAAATCAGAAAGCCTTATAGCAAAAACACTCTCACACATGGTGTGATCCATTTTTGAAACCCTGTGCAATAGAAAAGATGAAGGGAACAGGACAACTAATGGAAAACAAACATTTCCATGAATCCAGCCTCTCATTTTGATTCTGGCTTTTTGTTCCCTTTTCCACACCCCTTCACATGTATGAGTTTGCATTTGCATAAATGCTGAGAATAAGGGCCCATACAAATACTCATTCATATGCAAACAAGGGTATTCACTCTTGTTCCAGAAGTGTTTGCCCTCTGTTTACAAGGTAAAATCACACAGCAGAAAAATATCATGAATTCCAGCTGGTCAGTGATATCCCACCAATAATGCTTACTAGCCCAGAGAAAATAAAAACAAGCAAACAAAAACACACTGATGTTCACAGTGCCTTGATAAAACTAGGTGGCGAGATAAATATACACGAATCAGACTGGGCATACGCCACACTTATAAAAATACTGCATTTGCTGATAAGCTGGCTGTTTCATAAAGGCAGAGTCACGTCTACCACAGTGGAGAATGCCTGAACACCTAGCTCTGCTTTCTGCAGCCACACAGGCAGGCAGATTATGGCTTCAGGGTTTTGTCATTTGTTTCATTCTGATGCACAAGAGCCCAGAAAGAAAGGAGGAACTCCTCTAGGGATGATTGGGATATTCACTTGGGAATGGAAGCAGCAGCATTCAAGTCACTGGAACCAATGTCTATAAAAAAAAGTATTCAAACTCGTATTTCTATGCTCCTGATAAATTAGCCCACTGATCTCTTCTATGGCTGATAGTTCTCTGTCATACTCATCTACTGAAGCTGTTGAACTTCTTCCCTCCTACTCTCCCTTTGGCCAGAAGTACCTGATGAATTGAGTGCACTTATCCTGTATCCACACTGTTTAGGCTCTTGCTCCTCTTCCAAGCTGGTCTCCTGGCTTTCTGAGGTGTGTTGAGGATTGCTCTTTGTTTCTGAAGTGAGTACTTACAAACAAGGGGTTATGCAGTACACAGGTACGTCATTCCTTCTTCTTCTCTTGCTCAGATCTCCCACCTTGGGCGGTACTGGTTTTGGGGTGCATCAGCACTTTCTGACAGTAGTTTTGGTTGGAAAAAAACCCCAACATTTTGTCTTAGCACCTACATTCTTCAAGACCTAAAGACCAAATCTGAAGTATGAGATATTCAAACCCCCACAAAAAAATGGAAATATTTAAATACAAAATGTTAGTTGTTATGGGTATTTCTGATAAACTGCGAAGGCAAAGAGTTGTTCTGGGACTTTTTCCCAGTTAACCCTTTGCTAGGAATAATTCTTCCAGTGATTTCAGATGTGCCCTTCCTGCTATCATTTTCATCCTCGAGAAATGTTCTGAGAAGAGAAAAGTAATTTTATTAGATAACAGGCAATTTTTGAATCATCTTAAATAAACTCCTTTTCAAAGAAACAAAGAAATACTGGATCACATCTTGGCATCAGTTATGATAGTGCAAACATATTGACACAGATTTTACTACCAAAATTTATCTTTTGCATCTGTTGTCTACAAAAAAAAAAAAAGAAAAAAGAAAACAAGAGGAAGTCACAATATGATCAAGATTACAGTTAAATTTTTTAAAATATATTTACAAGAAAGACTCCATTAGGAACCAGTATTCCACACCTGGGGCAGTGACCAGGCTACATCTGCACCTCCTGCGAGCTCTGGCAGCCAAGAGACTGTTCCTCCACTGGTGTCAGAGTGCTAGGAAAAGTTCCCAACACATCTAAAAATAGGCCAGGGAATAACTGCAATTTAAAATAAAAATTATAGGACACACATTCTCACAGGGCAAACCAGTGGTCAATCTAACCAAAAAGGGGAAATTAAAGTCATGAGCACTCAGAACACGGTTGCAAAGGAAAGCCATGTTGGTAACGCATCTCAAAATGTACTGAGCTTTCTTCATAAAGTTGAGTGAGTTCCTTTGATCAAATTAGTAATTTTAGACTTCTAAAAAGTAACTATTTTTTACTTTCCCCACAAGACATTCTGTTTACTGGAATCATATTTGGTTAAGGTACACCATTTACTGCCAGGGTTTTTTTCTAATTTTCAACAGATTTGCAAGGGGCTACAGCAATGAGCAGGAAACACACAAGTCTTCTATTCTGATACGTATTTTGAGAAAGACTTATTTTTCATTCTCTTAATTTATAGTTTGTATTTGTATGGAGTATAAGCTGTGTGAGGAAAGCAACTGATTTACAAAACAGACTACATGCAGCACATACAAACTGACTCCTCTTACCAAACAGGAAAGACTTTCTCAATGCAACAGCTTGGTGCAGAAGAGCATGCTGAGCTGAAAAGCAAATACAGCTATCTGATTAATTGATTCTGACCTCATAAATATTATACTTTGGGGGCTCTAATGGAACTTCCTGAGGGTAAATTGCATGGTTCACCTCATTCATTTATATCTCTGGCTGACAGATGTACATTATGAAATGTCACTGAATATGCTGGCAATAAATGAGGTATAACATTAGCATCTTGGTTCTGTTTTCCTGAAGGAACACTTTTGTTAAATGAATCCCACACCAGTAAAAATATTATTCTCTACTATGTACACTTCTTTCTATTTTAATCAGTCTCACAGAAATATATACCGGCCTTCCAAAAACACAGAGCCCCAGTAAATTAACAAAACAAGCTGCTCTTTTGTTGTGCATGTTTCCATTGTGAAGCTATATTGTTGGAGAATATTAGGCTGTGACAAGCATTTGATAGCGTGGTAGTTGCACTAATGTTATGGTTATTATCTTTACTACTGCGCAGTGAAACACAGTTAATTAAAATACAGTGAAGAAATTGCTCCCTTCCCCTGCCCACACATAAATGAGATGATAAATTTGTTGTTGTAGTCAGCATATAGGGTCCCTTGACCTCTCTGCATGTATTTAGGCATTATTCTATTTTATTTTATTTTTTATTTCATTGCCATTTGAGACTGCACGCAGAGGTCTTGGGAATAATGGCAAATAACCATGACATGTGCAGCTTAACAAAATTATATACTGTGGTGCATTGCAATAAAATTCATAAGAATATGTGCCACACTACTGTAAGGCATGCAAATTCCAATAAACCATTAATCCTTGCCATGAGCAGGCCACGACTGCAAAGGTAGCTTTTCCAAGGGATGGGGTGAGGGGAAAGAAAGAGGAAGAGGGAGGGAGGCTGAGCAAAGGAGAACAGAGCTACTGGCAAGTGTGGTAGTTAGAGGAAATGAACCATCCCTTTGGGATTAAACCTACTTCCAACTATCCCCTTTCCTCCCACTGTTAAGGCATAATTGTTATAAAGGACAGCACTGGAAAAACATGTAATTTGTCTCTCACTAGTCGCCGACAGCTATTGCAGGCATAGGAGCCCATGTGAGGCTGAAAGATATTTCATCTTGTAGTGTTACCTCCAGGACAGCTTCTGAAGGGCTGCACGGTGGCTGTCTGCTGCATCTCTGCAGAGAGAGCAGTACCAGGGGTAGCAGTGTACCTGCTTCCCAGGCACTGGCCACAGACATGGTCCCCTCTAACAAATCTCTTTCAGCAAGCTCCAAACCCCTCTCGTCAGTTTTTGAGAAGGAGAGTGAAGGAGGGATGCCAATAAGGTCGGGAAAATTGACCATTACAGGAATTTTCTGCAAACAGAGATTGAAAATAAGTGGCAGAGTTTGTGCCTGCTCTGCTACTATATCTGTGCATTTATTGATTTACTCTCAGGCACAGAATACAGTTGTACTGTAAAGGGGCTACACAAGACACCTCTGCCTTTGCATAAAACCACAGGGGTCAGCTGTCACTTCAGTACTTTTACTTTTTTGTCTGAGTTTATGCTTCCAAAAAGGCTAGAAAAACGTGCTAGATGCAAAGAGCACCAACTATCACTAAGAGCAGGAAGGCAGGGCATTGCTTTTGTAACATCACTTCTGCTGCACACTCTGAAGGGCTCTGGAAGCTGCCAGGCTCTGCAACTGGGCTCAAGGTGGCTGTAAGGGGAGAGCAGTGTCCTTGGCAGACAAGGATACCTTGGCTCCAGGGACGTGAATGCTATGAGAAAAGCTCCTCCTCTCTCCAGTGTAGTGTAGTTTGCTTGGTCAAAGTCATGAGTCAGGCCTCATAAAAATCACCAGGGGTCTTTTTTGGGGGGCAAGAGGGGAGAATGGGTTTTTTTGGTTGGTTTTGTGTGTGTGTGTGTGTGTGTGTGTGTGTGGTTTGTTGTTGTTGTTTTTATTTTGTTCTGCTTTGGATTTTTTGTTTTGTTTGTAATTTTTAATGAAGCAGTGGGGATGAGGGGAAGCAAGCTGTAAATTCTGTGACTGCCTTCCTGTTCAGACTTTATACTTCTCATCTCTATTCTGCTAACAACATTGTGACTCCTAGTTGCAATATTTGCATGTTAGGATGTTTGCTAGCATACGTGTCTATTAAAACAGGAGTGGAGATATGTTAAAGATCAGTAAATAGGATTTCTACCCCAGAAAACCTTTAGAAGGTGTACATGCTTAGATGTAGACAATTAAATATTTATATGTAAAAAACAGAAAGACAAGCAGAAAGTATAATTATTGTTATATTGGATTTCTTTACTGTTTGCGTTTTTCTACGATTTAAGAATATTTGTCTCTTCTGCATCTATCTTGCACACAACTGAAAAAAATACCACAAAACACAGAGAAAACAAAAACAAAGCAAATACAAGTGCTTTACCAGTTTCTGCCTAAATACCAGCACACATATACCTTGACTGATAATTCATTTGGATAAAACAAGGGAACTACCCCACACTGCCTCATAACAGGGGATGTTATCCCATGCATGATTTCCTTGCTCATTACACAGTATCCAGTGCCCTAAACTTGCCAAGGCTTTACACTGGTCCTCTCTGAGGCTGCTCAGTGCCTCCCACTCACAGGGGGCACAGACACAGTTTTGCCCTGCTCCAAAGTGTTGAACACCATCAGGCTATGAATATGACACCAAGATGGACAATTATAATCCAATCCAGCAGGGAGCACTCAGGTGGACCAAGTACGTGCCACTAACCCTGTTTTACATCATGGGGTGGAAAGCACATCACTAACAGCAGAGGAGTCTGCTTCAAAAATACTAACCATATCACACTTATACTTAATGTACAGTGTCTAGACAGTATTGACTGTCTGTACAGACCATCCTCACAGGGATAGCTCTCTAAGAGACCTGAAGCTGTGCTGCTATAATTAAAGCCTACAGTCTTTTGGAAATCACTGGCTTTTATGCTTAGAGTTTTCCTGAGCTGCCTTGCAAGCGAGGCAGCTACATGCACCTCCCTAACATAACAGGTGGAAGATGAGGAGAGGTCTTTAACCAACCATGAGCAAATTTACCTGTTTTAGAAGGCATTGTAGCTGATAGAAATAATGCTCTAGTGATCTACACAGAGCATACTTTCTTTTTCTTTTAAAATGTCCAGTATACTCATTTATAATTTTGATCCCTAAACATCAACAGCAACCTTTAAGACAAGGACATATCAGTACTTTTTATTTTCTCCTCACAGACTAGGTTTGCACTACACAGATAAAAGGTTTTTAACTCTACAGCTTTACTTTTCTTACTAATTTGGTGTTTTATTTTCACCACAAACCACACTTCTATAAATGGCCCAGCCAAAACATCATTAATTTTGCCTCCAGCAGCCCACCCTGCTCTAACGGCATAACAGCCAAGGAGCCATTAAGCTGCCTTATTAGCCCAGATTTGTCAGCTTCTCTTTGCTTCCCTCAGAAATCAACTGGTTGGTCTCTCAGAAGGCAAGTCAAGCCCTGCAATAGTCGGTGTAGGTTATGGAACATGAGCAGCCTCGCACATGGCATTGGTTTGGCCAGCAGTGCTTTAGGAGCTGAGGGCCACCAACATAGTCACCCAGCTCTCGGTATTGTTGTTGAGCAGCACAGCAGACACATCATTCAAAGGCTTCCTTATTCTCTTATTCTCAAGGGACAGTTCTNTCTCTTATTCTCAAGGGGCAGTTCTATAAAATTAAAAAAAAAAAAAAAAAAAAGAAAAGAAAATTCCCAGGCTGTTCTTCACCTTTAAAAGGCCTGAAATGCATTGCAGCCCTCTTCCTTTCAGGGCTGGTACCCATACTTTTATGTCACCCATTCCTCCTTTCATCCTAAGGATCAAGTAAGTGGCACACTGTCACACTGTTGTGGGCATTTGCAGCACTATCTCTCTCTGCTATTTGTGATTCTAGAGCTGCTCAGATAAGGTCAGACCCTAACATTTGGCCAGCTCAACATGAATATTTTTGGAGAGAAGGCCAAGGAGAGAAGAAAAGAAATGAGACCAAATACACGCCAGAGGATGAGAAGGAGAAAATGAAAGGAGCTTGAGAATCTAAGCTGACAGTCTTGAATGCTCAGCAATAATGCCAGCAGTAGTTTCCCCACAAGAGACAAAGTAGCATAACCTGGAAACCAGTAATATATGCAGAGCTTTGTTTAAAATTAGGGTAGATATCCAAGATGAAGAAACAGAGCCTTTCTGAGATGGAGAAGGGGTGAGCTTTTGGCAGACACCAGTCAGTGGTGTACACTTGTGGTATCAGAGATTGGCTATGCAAAGCTGACTTACAGGAACACAGAAAAATTAATGAAAATCAAATTAAAATTTTTGCATGGAAGGACAATTTATTTCCCCTCTCTGACCTTTCAATACTCCTTGAAGAAGTAAACAGTGCCATTCCTCTAAACCACTAACCTTTCCCAAATGAAACCACATTGTCTAGCATCAAATTTTTTCAAGCATAGGCCGTGGTGAGGGATGGGAGAATCTAAGGCAAAAGCAAAACAACAAGCCTTAAAACAGTGTAAGAGCTTTTTCTGTAATAGTGAAACAAAACCATGAGCTCTAGCTCTCCAAAGAGAACCAAGTGAATTCTGCTTAAGCATCTGTGAGCTAGTTAGTTTGGGTTTAAGCTAGAGAACA
>VYZT01041525.1:0-76040 GCA_013400735.1 Pomatostomus ruficeps
CTTGTAGGGTTTGGGGTTTTTTTAAACTTGTTAATTGTTTAATTATATATCCATGGTGTTTGAATAAAGCACACGGGCTGGAATTGTATTGCTATGTATGGATTGTGGTAATTATCTAGCAATGAAATTAACTTCTTAAATATTACAAATGGCACACAATCTCTGGAGCAGGAGGCAGAGGAAGTAAATGAAGCAGGATTTTGCATTCATCAACAGAAAATGTTTGTCATCAAATATTGAACCAATTTCAGTTCATGTCATTATTTACAATAGAAACCTTATTTCACTATTAAAAGAAACAAATGTAATGCCTCTCCTGTCTTTCAAGACAAAATCGTGTTTAGCACCTCAGTGAGAGAAATCTTCCACTTTTGAAGTCTGGGATGGAACTGGATTTTTGTGGGACTGAAGAATTTGGGGATAAATTTTGGGTGTTGGCCCCAAGTAAATTCCATGAGGAACGAGGTGTTTCGAGTTTGGGGTTGATAACGAGAGGCACCTGCACGAGAATGTCCTGAGTGGTGCAGCTGGGCTGAGATCTGCTCCTGTGTGTTCTGTCCCCAGATCCTCTGTCCATGGGGCCGCAGAAAGCTCTGGAGACCATCGGGGCCAACCTGCAGAAGCAGTACGAGAACTGGCAGCCCCGGGTGAGTGCTGGGGTGTTCTGGGGTGAGCCTGGAGCCTGGGCAGCCACTGCTCCAGGCTGGACCTTTCCTCCACCGAGCCCGTGGCTCCTGGTCAGGTGTTTTCTGAAGCGTTGCTGGGTGTTTTTATGTCTTGGAGCATTTCTGGCAGATAGTGCTGTACAGTTAAGAGAATTTCCCTTTGCGTTTTTCCTCGTGGCACGTTGACAATTTTTAAACCTCAACAGTCCAAGAATTTAGCAGAAAATTCAAGAAGTGCCTGGAATTGAACAGGAGAGTAGAGCATCTTGGAGCAAAGGTGCAAACACCCCCTGTGCTGTGCTCTGCCAGAGTCCCTGGTTGTGAGGGAGGAGGGACGGGTCAGGAGCAGCAGGTTCCCTGCGTGGGCCTGGCGGAGGCATTCCCAGAGCTGGGATGGTTCCCTGGTTCCTGCAGGAAATCGCAGCCCCTGACACATTGCAAAGCCAAACACGTCCTGGTTTATTGCACTCCACAGGGCTCTGGAGTTTTCTGCAGTAATAAAGAGGAGTTGGTGTGCCATCTGCAATAAAACAATAGGAACATTATTGGATTTCCTAGAGCTTTCATATAAATACTAATACTTCAGTTTTGTCTGTTTCTTGGGGGCTTGGAATGGCTGAGGAGCAGACGATTCGGGGAAAACCAGGCAGCCTGAAAAAAAAAGAGCAAATCATGAAAATGTTCCGAAATAGCCCGTATTCCCTGGCTGTCAGTTCCTTGCACCAGGAGCTGCTGCCATCAGAGCTGCGTTGGGAATGCACAAGGGGTGCTGACTGCCGGCAGTGCTGACCGCTGAGTGACCGGTCCTGGGGCACCGCTGCCCGCCAGCCCTTGGCTGCTTCTGAGCAAACGTCCCCCTCTGTGCTCAGTGCAAACAGCATCTCTGAAAGAAAACTCTGAAAGGGGTAAAGCATGAAAGTTCCTTGTTTCTGGAAGCTCCCAGGCTGCACAGCTGATAGATATTTCCTTCCAGGTCTTATTGAGCCCCTTTCTAAATAATTTATCAGCTTGCTGTTGCTTGAAGTATTTGTTCTGATTAAATTTAAGACTTTGCTTTATTGTTGTGTAGCTACATAAATTTGTGTGCTGCGGGAGTAAAAACCGCTTCAGCTGTTGTTTCCTCTGCAAAATCCTGCAGTTAAGCAATACTCAGTAATTTCATGGAGTTCTCAAATGAAGATTGTGCTGGGGGAGAGGGTAGGAGATGACAGAGCTGTGGGCTCGATCTGTCTTGATAAAGAGTTCTCTGAACAAGCAAAGACTTCTTGCAATTCAATGCGGAGATTATTGAGATGCTGGTGGAAAAGTGGAAGGAAAACCAAGGTAGAGCTACACTAACACTGCCTTGGGCTTGGGGCTTGAGTTCCAGCGGGCAGGGATGGGGTTAAACCTGAGGGTAATCTGGAAAGAGGCTCAGTTACCGGGATCAGAGGGGCTGCTGAAGCAGCTGAGAGGAAAGTGAAGAGCCAGGACCCCGTAATGCCCGACTGGGGGCAAAACCTTCCCTGGGATTGCTCCTCTGGTTTGGGAATGCGGGTGTGGGCTGGGAATGGCTGGAGGAGCGAAGTGGGACTGGGGTTTGCTGGATCTCCGGGGAACACCGGGAAGGGGGAGCCTTGGATGGAATTGCCCAGGATGAAATGCTTGGAGTTTTTGGAGGTTCCTCGCGTGCTCTGTGCTTACACTGTTGAGATGAGGATTGATCATACTGAGCTGGGATTTCTGTGCTGCTGAGCCCTGCTCAGCACCCCCTGCAGCACCCTGCCCGTGCGAGGGGCAGCCCTGCAGCAGGAGCGCAGCCGGAGCTCGGCTTTGCTGGGCTGGCAAGGAGCAGCCAATATTTCCCTTCTGTTGGGGTGTAAATTCCGTTTTCGTGGCAGCGCTGCACCTTGTGCCATTGCAAAGGCAGGGGCTTGCCTTAGCTTAAGAGTCCAGAGCCTTTGGAAACAGGAGTGACGCCTGCGAGCCCCGAGCGCTGCTGCAGTGGGATGGTTTATGGAGATGCAGGAGCTCGTGGGGGTTTTTATGAGCAGGAGTTACTGCTCTGCAAGCCCCAGTTTCTCCGTGGAGCTGGGCCCTGGGCCCTGCGCTGCAGCCCTGCGGAGCTGGCAGGGGAGGATGAAGGTGCTCTGCTCTCCGGGGTTGCAGGGATGAGTTCTGTGCACGCTCCAGGCTGGAGCTGTCGGAGCTGAGCCCCAGCCCTGGGTGTGGAAGCACCCCCTGGGCACTGGGCCCTGTGCAGAGCTGTGGGATGAGCTGGGGCTGGAATTCCCTTCCCAGAAAGGTGCCAGGCTTTGTCCCCCTGCTTCTCCTGGAGGACACCTCCTTCCCTGCCCTCCCGGACAGCCCAGTGCCCTGCGCCCCCGTGGGGAAGGGGCTGCGCAGCCGAAGGCTGGGGCTGGATGGGGCACAGTTTACATAATTCAGGACCTGCTATGAAGTAGTCTGGAGCATATGCTTATTAAATTTGCATGGAATTATAGATTTTTTTTTTTCCCTCTTTGTTAGCTCTGGCTTTTGGCCAGGTTCTCCCTTTAACTCTAAACTGACCAGAACGCTCGCAGGAGTTTTTCCTCCTTCGCTCAATCATTTTGGTGCTTCTGTTGGGATTTAATGGTGCACAGATCCCAGTGGCACTCCTGCACCAGGTGCTTTTTGCAGTCCTGTCCTTTATTCGCTGATGAACTCTCCCAGTCCTGCCAGAAAGGCCAAAATCCACATTTCATGGCCATTCCTGGGAGAGGTGAGGAGGGTGCAGACACCCAGCTCCTCCATGGCTCGGCTGCTCTGAGGTCCTGCTGAGCTGTTTCACTGGGATCTTTTGTACCGAGCCCTTCCAGCTGAAGGGCAGCTCTTCTGTGGAATTTGGGGTTTTTTTACATCCTCTGAGAAGCAGTTTAATGGAGTGTGGGAGGTTTGTGCCTTTGTGGGACTGACCCCCAGCAAGGCAGTGATTTGCCATCCCCACTCTCCTCCTGCCCTCCCAGACCAGGAGCTCCAACACCAGCGAGGCCAAGGGCTGGGAACATCACGTCCCAAAGAATCTTCCCCTTGCACCCACTTGCCTAAACAAAACAAAGTCAATTACAGCATTGATTTTTTAATTCAAGTGCTACAGTTTGGCCTCCCTTTCCCTTCTCTCAATTTCCTCCTTTTCCGCTAAGAGAGTCGTTTGGGCTGTTTTAATTCTCTCCTGGAACGAGCTGATTTCATTACAGCTGAATGGATTATACCTGGACGGGCATCCCTGGGGTGAAGGAGAACTGTGAGCCGTGCAGGGGGATGAAACTCCTGGATGGGGAAAGGACTGGGGAAATCCGGAAGATGAGATTAAATAAACTTAGGGAAAGCCTTTGGGAAGGGTGGCTTGAAGGCAAGGGCTGGTGTTTGGGAGTCCCTGCTGAGGGTGGCACGGGCCCTGCAGCGCGGCAGTTCTGCCTCGGTTCCTCGGGCAGGGTTTAGAGAGAGGGAATTCCTGTTTCCCTCTGCTCCAGTCCCACCCCGTGTGTGGTGCCTCCTGCCTGCGCCAGTGAGTGACGGTCTCCGAGGACGCGTCTCCTGCAGCATGGATAGATTATCTCTTTCGTGGCAGGCCTTCAAGGAAACAGTGATTTCCTGATCAAACAGGCTGCTTCTCCCTCTCTTCCAGCCTGCTTCCCAACAGTTTTCTCTTAATTTCAAAGGGAGTACGCCAAGACACTTGAAATGGATCTCTGAACGCCTCTACCTTTTAGTGCCTGTTGTCTGCTGTTGATGCTGTTGTTCCCCTCATTAGAGATCTCCGGGCTTTGATTCGGTGTCTGAGGTTTCATTCCTTCATTGCTTTTTTCTGCCTAATTAATTGGGAAGTTGCTGCCGCACATCAAAGGGGGAGCATTTCCTAAAGAGTAACTACTTAAGCATGAAAACTAATTGAACACATGACCTAATTATTGGTCTCTCAGTGAGTCATACTTTTCCTTTATTTCTGTGGGGTTTTTCTTTTAAAACAACAGCAAATACTAATTGCTTCTGCAGAAGAAATACTGTAGAATTCCAAAGGGGAACATGGAAAAACCAGTACTTGGTCTCCAGCAGGAGACATCTGCAGATGTAGGAACATGCAAGAAAAAAATGAATAGGAAGGAAAAAAACAACAAAAAGACAGTGTGACCTTGTTTAACAAAACCAGGTTTTTCCTTGGAGGACTGTGTTTGTTGGTTTTCATTTCCCAACAGCCTCTTGAATTTGGCAGCTATTTCAGGCTCTGNGCCAGCCAGGGGCTGTTTCACTAAACACCCCTCTGGTCATTCGGCCAGGAAAGCACAGATAAAGCATGAAACCCACTTTTCAGTGCCTTGGGAATGTGCAGAAAATGAGGTCAGTGGTTGTGGTTTTCCCTCTCCAGGTGCTCTGCATCCCAACCCTCCCTCGCCCCTGGCCTGGCTGGGGAGCCCAGGGGGGCTGGTTTGGAGCAGCCCAAAGACCCTTTGGGGCTGAAAACCCCGAACTGCTGATGTGCCTGCCTGTCCTGGGAGCAGCTGGGCAGGGATAACTGAGGGTTTGGGAATCGGCCGTGCAAGGGGGAAGCTCGCTGCTGCAGCTCTGGGTACAACTCATGTTTTAATGCTTTTGATAGTGAGAAAAAACCCCCCCCGATAAATCTTTGACACACCGCTGAAAGTGGAAACTGTGAAATGGCAGCAGTAGTGTACTTAATACTGATTTCTCGGAGATTCTCCTGGAAAAATGAGTCACAAAAAAGGAAAAAAAAAATCGTTGCAAGCATGAAGTGCTGCGCGTAAGCGTGTTCAGGGGCTGCGGAGACAGGGAAGTGGCATTAGGCTGTTCTGTGAGCTGAGCCGTTCGTGCACTGCAGATAGCAGGGTCTGGCAGTCTGGAACTAAGTCAGCAAACCCGCAAAGTCAGTTCAGTGGGAAAATCCTGTGGGTCTTGGCAGCGTGCTGCGAGCAGGGAGCTCTGTGGGCAGGATGTGCGGGGATGAGGAGAGCTCCCAGCATCTGAGCTCTGCTCAAAGCCTGGCCGGCCTCGCCACGCTGCTGACAGTAACCTCAGTCCCCGTTCTGTGCTTCACGCCTGGTTTGGCCTCTGCTTTGTCATCAAAGTGCAGCCAGCACTGGCAGGGAGCGAGATTGGTGTTTTCGGGGGTATTTTCCTGTGACCGTTGATGTCGGCCTGGCTGAGACAGGAGGAAAGAGCTGATAGGAAAAGGCTCTTGGAGAGAAAAGCAGCTCTGCCTGGCAAAGCTGATTAACGAGTTTCTGTAATTACCACCCAGCTCGGGGTGACCTATTTAACACCACCTTGCCTTGGTGCAGGGTGGGGAGTGGTGAATCCCTGGCAGGGGGACAGGGAGGAGGAGCCTCCTGCAGACCCCTTGGCAGCGTCCTGGTGCTCTGTGTCCAGCCGAGAGCGCCTGGATCCGCCGGGGAGGGATTTGGTGGCACATGCAGAGGATGCTCTGTTGGGAGCTTCGTGCTACCAGGCACCACCAGCTTTGTGCAAAACTTGGAGATTAACAGAGGAAACTGTTGACACTTTTATTTCTGTTCCTGCTCCTCTCTAAGGCAGAACAAGAAAAGCCTGAGATGCTTTGGTTTTAACTCCTTTCCATGGAGATTAGCAAAGCATAAACCTTGGAATGATTGGTTTTCCTTCTCCTGACTCGTTAAGATGTTCTTAATCAGAAAATTGCTTCATTAAGCAATTACTTTGCAATCAGAGGAGAACTTGAAATTACTAAGCAATTATTTAGTACTGAGAGGATGAAGTTCCTGCCCTGCGGGGCCCCGGCCTTGCAGCTCCTCCCTGGAACACGATGCGCTCGGGCCGGGGTGTAAGGACGCCCAGTTTGAGAATTCACCAGTTTGTTCTCCTGCAGCCCAAACTGGGCTCCCAGGAATAGCCAAGTTTGTGTTTGAGAAACAAGAAGATGCAGAGTCTGAAGCTTTAAAGAGCTCTTAAAACGGAGGTTCTAGAGAAGGAATGGAGCTGAACTGACCCTGATGCTCAGGAGTTACGTTTGACTAAGCAGGCTGGAAAGGTGAGACCTGGGGCGTGTTAAAATCCTGTTAGGGCACCTTGTGGTGTGACCCATGGAGCTGTCACGGGGCTGAGGGTGCAGACCTGGCCTGTCAGAAGCAGATCTGAGTTCTTTTACAATTCCCTTCGTTTAAAAGTAAGCAGTTATTTACCCAGCCCTCTCAGAACGGCTGTTTGAGCGGAGAGGGCAGGATTTGTACCAAACAGGGGAGGCTGGTGGGTGGAATTTCTGTGAACTTCGGCACAAACCTGCAGTGTGAAGCAGCTGGGAGCTGCTGAGGAACACACCTGTCTCGTGGATGTTTGTAGCAGCTACTCAGGGTTGGTTGCCCTGATTTTTGTCTTCCCTGTCAACATCAGTTCTCATGAACAAACTGCTCAGAGGCGTTTTTTTGGAAGTGTTATTGGATCCCGAGCCTGCACGCTGAGGATTAGGTACTTTGGAATTCATTTCACATTGGACTTGAAAGCAAGGTCAGAGACTCTGCAGAGGGAAGGCAAAGTCCCCACTCTGCTGGCTCCAGGCAGGGAGGGGACGTGCCACGCTCCGAGCTGGCTCCAGCCACTGTCCTGTCCTGGCAGCGGCAGGTCCAGGAGCCTCGGGCTGCTCCAGAGGGAATTAACTCGGGGGAGATGGAGGGGGGTCTGGAATGCACCCAGGTATCTGCAGAGGACTGGCCCCACACTGGCAAGAGCCTTCCTTTGGCTCAGTTGAGTATTTAAATTGAGGCATCTCTAAGTTATAGTTCGTCTTCGCCGTAATTAATATTTTTCAAGTTAGCAATGACTAATAATTTTCTCAGTAATGTTTTCTCCTGGCCTGCCTTAACCAGGTTAAGCTGCTGCCTGTAACGTCAATTTGGGATTTCCAGCACACTCCTTTGTACTTAAATATGCAGTTTTTATTATCTTGGCCTAATCCTCATGAATTTGCATCAGGGTAATTTCATGTGCCCGCAGCCCAAAATTAAACACCTAAAAGGTGGATTTTTTTGTTGGTTTTTTTTTTTTTTCCAATAAGATTAAGAAGCCTGGAGTCCATGGATATGGTTCAGAATAATTTGTATTTGCATGATGTGTCTGACCCAGGAGTTATGGTGGCCATATCAGCGTGGGCTGGAGGTGATTGGGTTTGTGATGGATGGATGGACGGTGGGGATGGGTTGCGGTCACTTGTGGCAGTGCTGAGTTATCTCTGAGCTTATCAAACAGCAGACTCTGCCGCTCCTGGTGTCTGTGCTGCCTGTGCTCTGCCGTGTCCTGGGATGGGATCCTGCCCTGGCACTGCTGTGTCCTGGCCTGGGACAGCCCTGTCCTGGCACTGCTGTGTCCTGGGGACAGCCCTGCCCTGGCACTGCCGTGTCCTGGGGACAGCCCTGTCCTGGCACTGCCGTGTCCTGGCCTGGGACAGCCCTGCCCTGGCACTGCTGTGTCCTGGCCTGGGACAGCCCTGTCCTGCCACTGCTGTGTCCTGGGATGGGACAGCCCTGCCCTGGCACTGCCGTGTCCTGGGGACAGCCCTGGCACTGCTGTGTCCTGGGATGGGACAGCCCTGTCCTGGCACTGCTGTGTCCTGGGATGGGACAGCCCTGCCCTGGCACTGCCATGTCCTGGGATGGCATCCTGCCCTGGCACTGCCGTGTCCTGGGATGGGACAGCCCTGTCCTGGCACTGCTGTGTCCTGGGATGGGACAGCCCTGCCCTGGCACTGCCATGTCCTGGGATGGCATCCTGCCCTGGCACTGCCGTGTCCTGGGATGGGACAGCCCTGTCCTGGCACTGCTGTGTCCTGGGATGGGACAGCCCTGCCCTGGCACTGCCATGTCCTGGGATGGCATCCTGCCCTGGCACTGCCGTGTCCTGGGATGGGACAGCCCTGTCCTGGCACTGCTGTGTCCTGGGATGGGACAGCCCTGCCCTGGCACTGCCATGTCCTGGGATGGCATCCTGCCCTGGCACTGCCGTGTCCTGGGATGGGACAGCCCTGTCCTGGCACTGCTGTGTCCTGGGATGGGACAGCCCTGCCCTGGCACTGCCATGTCCTGGGATGGCATCCTGCCCTGGCACTGCCGTGTCCTGGGATGGGACAGCCCTGTCCTGGCACTGCTGTGTCCTGGGATGGGACAGCCCTGTCCTGGCACTGCCGTGTCCTGGGATGGAATGTTTGGTGTGGAATTGTGCAAAACCCAAAATGTTCATGTGCAGCTCTGAATTCCTCTGTCCTTTGATGTGTCTCCCAAGCCCGTGTGAATGCAGGATCCCAAACCCTCCTTCAATGCCAGGAAGGAGCTGTGGCTCAGTCAGTATTCAAATGCAGTCACGGTGAGTTGCAGCACCGGGTTGTTAATCACCGTTTTGCAGGAACCGAAGAACGGAGTATTTTTGTTGGTGAGTGAAGTCTGTAGTTTTTCTCCAGAACAGCTTCCCCCTCAGCAGGCCTGGAAGGAGGCCAGGCTGGCATCACGTGGAGACAGAACCGCGGGAGGAGTCTGGAGTGATGGGGTTATGGAACAGAAACTGGGGAGGGTAAAACTGGAGGTGAAAATCCTCGTCCAGCCCCTGCTGAGCCCAGCCCGTGGCAGCCCCTGGGTCCCCCTGCCAGCAGCGGGCAGAGTCCTGCCCCTCTGCCAGGAGGGTTTGTTAATGAGCCAGGCTGCAAAACAGATCCTCTTGGAGCTTCCCGAGCCTTCCCTCCACGGACAGAATCAGGGATTCTCCCCACCTGCCTGTTTCATCAGCAAGTCTTTATGTGTGGACTTTCCTCCAGATCTTGTGTTGAGATCTTGCTAAATATCCTCCGGGAATCCAAATGGGTTTATATCAAAAGGATACTTCCTCTCATCTCCCTGCTCTTTGATTTCTTTAGAAAACTCGACAAGATAAGGGTTTGATTTGAGAAGTCTGGCTCCTCATTAGGGATGCTGAATGGGCTCTTCCCAAAGTGTTTGTTCATGGTTCTGTTTGTTTATTATTATTCCACCAACGTGCCCAGCACAGAGCTCAGCCTGGATTTCCTCTGGATTCCTTTAAAAACTGACGTCATTCTTCCCGCCTTCCCCTTCCCTGGTACCCAGGTGGTTTCAAAGGGGTTTTGCCATGCACAGGTGATGCCCAGTAATTCAACACTTGAGATAATTCAGTTTATACTCCTTGGTTCCTGGAGATGGGATGGGGGGTGGGAACTGGGGGTCTCACTTGGTGTCACCCCCAGTGGTTGGGGATGGCTGCTCCAGCTCTGGGCTTCTCAGCTTGCTGAGATTGTCTGATCCTATTTTAGATTTTCTTTTTTTGGCCATGTTCCTGTTTGTTGTTTAGATGCTCCAGTGTGTTCAGGAGATTTAAAAAGTAAAATGTAGTGGTGTTGCTTTGCTGTGTGGCGCCACATGTTCATCCTGGCTGTGAGTTTTTGACATATATGTGCCTGTTTTATGTGTCTGAGCCCCAGTTTGTTCCAGACACTCTCAGGAACACGCTGCATCAAACTGGCAGCTGCCTCATAAAAAGCGGAATATGAATTAATTCAACTTTATGCTCTTCACTTAAAGGAAGACTTAATCCAGGATTTTTAGTGTTCATCTTTAACAGGTCTTTGAGCATGTGAGAAATGTCTGTCTGGGCTGATTTTATCCTTTGCATGTGGGATATTGGCCTCAGTGTGGCTGAACTTCCCGTGGGACACCGGGGTTGCTGAGCAGGAGTGGATCCCGATCGGCATCTCTGGGTTTGCGTGCGGGGCTGCAGCCGGGAGAGGAGGTGTGGGACCCACCCACCCCAGCCCTGGAAGCTGCTGCTGTCGTTCCTCTTGGGTTTCAGTCCCTTCTTTGTAAGGCTTCTTGTATTTCAGTTCTTCCAACTTGGGCATGGTTCCAAAAAACCCCTCTCTTGGAATAATTAGCTGGCTTTGATTCTTTTTAATTAAATCATGTGAAGCAGGCTGGCTGTGTGCATGGCAAAGTCACAGGTTCCGTGTCTGCTCTGCCTTTGGAAGCTGGGATTCCAGTCTGGGCTGGTCCCTGGAATTTGCTGCCTTGGGGAAGGCGTTGCTGAGGAGCAGGGCAGAGCAGCTCTCGAGGCTCTCCAGGCCAGGAAACCTCCCCGGCCGGTGGATTGTCCACGTCCCGCAGTTATGGAATCGTGGAATGGTTTGGGTTGGAGGGGACCTTACAGACCACCCAGCCCCTTCCCCACCTCCCACTGAACCAGGGTGCTCCAGCCTGGCCCTGGACTCTTCCAGGGACGGGGCAGCCACGGCTGCTCTGGGCAGTTCAAGAGGAAATGTTAAACCTCCGGCACTGCAGCTGTATTGACTCGATTTTATTTATTTTACCCTCCACAGTAACTCACCACATGCAGTGCCTTGCGTGTGCCATTTGCATTTGGGATTCTTTGTCACCCAGAAGCTGTTTAAAAAAACCCAATCTTCAGCCAAATAAAGCTTTTCTGTCTCATTATGGATTCTGGGTAGGAGCATCCTTCTTCTGCAAGGAGGTGTAAAAGGCAGTTTCAGTATAAAATACTGAATGTTGGAGTAGTTTCTTCTGTGGATAAATTTGGAACACATTCAGTAAGGTATCCTAGGGATAAAAGGGGAGTGACTTCAGGATTTGTTCTGCTGAATGAGAAGAGGATGATGCTATACCTTGTGGAGAGCACAGGCTCTGGGTGCCAGCAGAGACGTTTGTCATGCATTTTTCATCCACTTTGGATCTGCTGCGCCGGGGGCTGGGGCTCTGGCGTGGAATCACACACACGCTGGGGTCTGAGTCTTGTGGAGCCTTTCTGGAACAAAGGCTGAGGGCTTGGGCTGCAGGGAAATGAAAGAGGAAGACACGAATTTTATAGCTTTGATGAGAAAATAGGTTTAGCCTTGTGTTTTCTTAAGGGGAAAAAATCCATCTCCCTGACAAAAGAGCCGTGGTGCTCCAGCAGTGCCCCTTGCCTGCTGGGCTGGGCAGTGCCAGCGGTGACGGGGACCTGGCCTGGCTTCCAGAACTTTCCACTGCCGCTGAGAGCTGAGCAACCTCAGCAGCTTCCATCCCCTGCTCCCACACTGTCACCTCTGGCACTCTGCACTCCTTCCTTTTCACGGGACCGGGTCCTGAGCTGTTTCCTGGACTCAGCAGCTGGCAGGGTGAGCAGAGCTAAGCCTGGGAGGTGATGACGAGCCAGTTCTGGTGTCTCAGGTGACAGCAGAGCCCTCTGGCACAGCCACGGAGCTGCTGCAGCCCCGGCTCCTCTGCCTCGTTCCGGTGGGGAAGGAGTTGATGGCTCCACTGAGGGGGTTCTTCCCCTCTGGACAGACTCGTGTTGGAGAGGTCACTGCTGTGCCCTCTGAGCAGGGGACTCATGGCTGGTTTCTTTGTCCTTTGAAAGGAGTAAACCCCTTGTGAAGCACACGGACAGTGATTTGGGAGGTCGTTCTGTGAGGGGGGGTCAGGGGATGATCAGCACCACGGTTCAGAGAGGCACCGCCTCACTGCCCATTTCAGCATTAACCACGGGTAACGTCCGCAGTAAAACCACTGGGTGCTGCCCCCAGACTGGGGTCTTTTCCTGGTTTGGGTGCCAGGAAAGGCTGGGGGTGTCTGTGATACCACAGGAGCTGCTGAGCGCCACGGAGCTCAGGGTTTGATTGGGCTCTGGTGCCTTTTGCACTCATTAGTGCTGGAGAGCTCCCGCTGGGAACTGGAGGGGAAGGAATCAGCTCCTGGACAGGGAAGGTAAAGGAATAACGATGGGAGGAAAGAAAAGACCAAAAAGGCACCCCCTGGGCTGGCGTGTTACTCACGTACCCAGTTCTTGTCGTAGCTCAACTCCCACCTGGCTCCTGAGCTGGCAGCAGGACTCACACTGGGCTTATTCACAGGCTCCCTCCCCTGCTTTCCATTCTCCTCGTCCCCGTGTTTCTCCAGGCCCAAATGATCTGTTTGCAGTTTGGAAATTGAGATCTACAGACTTTAGTGTTGGAGTCTGAATGCACCTCCATTAACGGCGAGCTGTGTTCAATATTGATGCTCGGGGACGTGAGGAGGATGCAATGAGCCTGTTCTCCTGTGGAGAAGGAGCTGAGATTCCCCGGCACGGAGCTTTGGGTGGCTGGTGGAGCTGCCGGCAGCCAGGCTGGGATTTAAGGGGCACATTTTTGCAAATCAGTGTCTTCATCACTGCTCTGAGCGGAGAGAGGAGGAGGTGGGGGATCCGTGGGAAGATTAATGCAGCCTCTTGGCTTCCCTGAGTGCTGAGGTTCCCAGGAAGGATGAGGGTGTCACATCACTGCTTCCTGCTTCATATTTTTCCTGCTTTTGCTTGCTTTTCTTGGGTGTTGCCATCATTAAACGCTGCCATTCATTGTTCCCTCTCCCCGGGTGGCTGGAGACTCTGCCTGTTAATTGAGCAGCAGTGTATCTGCTCTTGGAGCTTCTCAGGTAAACAGTTAAAATCCTTTATCCTCTTTTACTGTGGCATTTTAAGACTTTCTTATCTTCGGCTGTCAGAGAGGAAAACCCAAAAAGCCCAAACTTCCGTGGCCTTGGTTTGGTTATAAACAGGCTCCCCATGGCAGGTCTTGGAGAGGTGAGTTTGTCCTGCTCTTAAACGTGGCTCTTTATTTCAGTACCTCAGATTGAGGGGTTTTATTGTGATTCTGGGGTTTCAGTCTCTGCAGCTCTGGAGAAGAGAGAAAGAACCAGGCTTTTGTCTTTCAAAGGACAGCTGAAAGACTTTCTGTTATTATTTGGCCTTGCTTCAAAAAAAAAAGCACTTTTGAGTGTGACAAACCAGCTCCTACCTGGGTGTCTCGAACTCAGCCAAGTTAAAACGGGTTTGAAGCGTTGGGGTTTTTGCCAGTTTGACTTTTCCTCCATCCCAGCAATGTGCCCCGAGTTCGGTGCTCCTGGGGACAGTGACGGGGTGTCCACAGCCACAGCTGGGGACTGCATCAGCCCAGCTGTGCGAATGTCAAACTTCTGGGCCTTTTCTGTGCTTTTGTCTTGAGAATGGTGTCGACCTGTAGAATCTTCCCTCTTTAAAAGAGGGAGTTTGTTCAGCTGGAGGTGGAGAGGGTCTGAATGGGAGGATTAAGTG
Source organism: Pomatostomus ruficeps (assembly GCA_013400735.1). Lineage (NCBI taxonomy): Eukaryota > Metazoa > Chordata > Aves > Passeriformes > Timaliidae > Pomatostomus > Pomatostomus ruficeps. Next base: position 13,791 of record VYZT01041525.1, read on the forward strand.
AGGGGTTACTTTTGAGACTGGCTCATGTTGAAAGAGATTTCACCTTCCTGAGGCTGTTTGAATGTTAATAATTCCCCAGTGAGCTGGGTGGGAGCTGGGAGCTGTGCTAAAGCCCCTCCAGGCTGTGCTGGGGGGGTGTGTGACAGTCCCACACTGCACCCCAGACGCGCTTGGTTCATTCTGCCCCACCATCAGTGTTTGTGTCCCCTTTTCCCGAGTTCCTGCCCCCGCCTGACTGTCCCCTGCTGTGTCCCAGGCCAGGTACAAGCAGAGCCTGGACCCCACGGTGGACGAGGTGAAGAAGCTGTGCACGTCGCTGCGCCGCAACGCCAAGGAGGAGCGCGTGCTGTTCCACTACAACGGGCACGGCGTGCCCCGGCCCACGGTCAACGGCGAGATCTGGGTCTTCAACAAGGTGGGTCCAGGCTGGCACAGCTGGGGCACAGCACAGCTGGGTGTCGGGGTCCTGGTGGAGGCACAGACTGGGCTGGGTTGGAGGGACCTCAAAGCCCATCCAGTGCCACCCCTGCCCTGGCAGGGACACCTCCCAATGTCCCAGGCTGCTCCAGCCCCATCCAGCCCGGCCTTGGGATCCAGGGGCAGCCACAGCTGCTCTGGGCACCCTGTGCCAGGGCCTCCCCACCCTCGCATTCCCAGTTCCTTCCCAAAGTGTTCCCTGAGTTCCCCTCTCTCAGTCTGAGCCCGTTGTCCCATCCCTTTCCCAGGTTCAGGACACGTTCACAGGTGTTCAGTTCCCTCTTTGCTTTCTCTGTGTTCTTGAGGCTGTGTGGGCAAACTGACTGTCCCTGCCCTGGGGGGCACAGGGGCTCCTCCCCAGTGCCCTGAAGCAATAAATTACCGGCACAGAGGTGGAAGGGCAATGCTGACACTCAGAGTTGTACCTGATTTACTGCAGGTTCTGCTCTGACTCACTGGCCAGTGTGGGCATACCGAGAGAGCATCGAGACAGTCCCTGGGAACTGGTTAATTTGGCATTTCCTGGCCTTTTGCCACAAGTTGAGGCTGCAATAACACATTTTTCATGTATTTATTGCGAGTGCTGCTGTATTAGTAAGGAGCAATGTTCTAGTTTAGCTGCTGTTTCCTGAGAAAATCTCAACGCGGTTTCAAACAGATAAAAATCAACATCCCCCAACTTCAGACATGTTTATTCTGACATTTTGAGGAGCTTCTCTGCACTTTCTGAAGGCTGGGGTTGTTTTTTTCTTTTAAATATCTCTGAGTTGTTCGCTAAACAATCGGGGCTGAAATGTGTTCTGAGCCAGGTTCCAGCTGAGCTGTGCTTGTGTCATTCCCGTGAGGGGGCTCAGCCTCCAGGGGTGCTGGAGCAGGGACTTCTCCTCCCAGCCTGAGCCAGAGAACAAGCCCTGCGTCCGGTCCAGCGGGGCAGCAGCACCAGAGCATCGCTTCTTACTGCAGAGCTCTGCTCTGACACCCCTCCCTGCGTCACCCTCCCTCATTTGCATATCATTAGCAAATTTGATGGTTTATGTGACCCCCACAGCAGGGCTGGAACATAAAATTCTCCTGGTTGGAAATACCACGGTATTAATCAGAGCCATAATCCCATCGTAGCCGGAGCGAGAGGCGTTGGAGAGATAAAGGCAGAACAAGGCCTGCCCGTAAAACGCCGTTGATGGGATGTGTCAGAGCAGGATTTTTATGTGTAACTCCCTGGGCTTGGACGTGCTTCACGTGAGGCGTGACCTTAATGAAGGGCTGTGCTGCTCGTGCCTCATTCCACCCTGCGGAGCTCCCTGAAACTTCAGCTTTTATCAACAACTTTCCTGTTAATTTTAAAGAAACAATCCAAACTGTTATATACGGGCAAAACCGGGTTTGGAAGTGCCTCACCCCTGCCTGCCTTACGTAACTCGGGGTTTATGATTCCTCCTGTCTTTATCGACGCCGATACGTGTCCTTGAAAATCTGATTTTTGTAAAAAGTTTACCGGTTTTATTACAGCTATTTTAAGTCTCTTGAATTTAAATGAGAGTTATGATCCCATCCATCATCCTGCTGATGCTAATAGGAACATCACAGCTTTTCCTGAGGATTTTGGGCCGAGCTCAGGGCTGGAGGAACACCAGGTTGCCCTCTGCCTGCAGCTGGGAAGGATCTTGCTGGCAACCACCGGGTGTTTGGTGGTGACTCTCTGCAGGCAGAAATCGGTGGTTTGTGTTTTCAGCTCACTTAGTTCAGGATTGGCTCCTCAGAGCTGGTTTTAAATGGGCTGATTTTGATCCTCTTGCCTCCAGTTATTTGGGGGCGTTAAGATGGAAGACAAGGAACAGGATCCTTCCTATTTCCAGAAAGGGAACCGTGGGTACTTCGCTCTGGTGAAGGCAGCTTTGTTGGTTTTAATTTTAATGGATAATTTGGAAAGTTGCACAGAAGCTAAAGCTGTAATAAAATTATGAAGCATCTCGTTAGGCTCAGGCGGGGTAGCGCTGATGGGCTGCAGGGGCTTAATTATCCATCCTGATTTATTGATGGGGTTTTCAGTTTAAGATGTTTGATGTTAAATTAAAGACAGCTGGTTTGCATCCTTTATCAGTGTTGCAGAAATTTGGGGTAAAATTGGACTATTAAATGCTGTTTGGAGTTGTTAGCACTTATCAGAGCCCTAAATATCTGATACTCAAAACTCTTGGCGGAGTTTGGGGCTTTTTTTTTGTTTTGAGGGTTGGGTGTTTCCAACAGTGCCACAATAAAATCTGCTTGTCACTTGTGTAGACTTGGGTTCGTATCTATCATTATTGGTGGATACTGATATTTTTATTGATTAATGTGTCCAATCCAGGTTTTTTTGGGGGTTTCGCAGTTGGGGTTTGTGGGTGTCTTTCACTGCCTCGCCCAGCCCAGGCTCCGGCGCCTCTGTGCCCCGGGGTGACCGGGGCGGTGCTTTTCTCCCGGCAGAACTACACCCAGTACATCCCCCTGTCCATCTACGACCTGCAGACCTGGATGGGGAGCCCCTCCATCTTCGTCTACGACTGCTCCAACGCCGGCCTCATCGTCAAGTCCTTCAAGCAATTTGCACTACAGCGAGAGCAGGAGCTGGAGGTGAGGCTCAGCCCGCAGGGCTGTGGTGAACACAAAGGCAGTTTAAGCTTGCTGTGCTGCATACGCTGAAAAATGTGTTTAAAACCCTGTTGCAAGGCAAATTAATTCGCAAATAACTTTGCCACTCCGATCTTTCTGGTTCAGTTTGCTATCCCATTAAACTTGGAGTGATTTTTAATACAAGCACTAATTAAATGTTAATGTTAATAGAATCAATTTGGGCCCTAATGGTCTTTGCTGCTGGGATGAATGCTGAGGTGAACAAGACGTCATCGTTTTGGTTGCAAAACTCCGGTATCCGGGGCTGGATTTCGATGCAGTTGCGGTTTTGGGCTGTTGACGTGAATGAGAAAATGGGAAACAACAAAAACCTGAGCCACAGAGGGATTGTCCCGGTGGTTCCAGTTCTGCAGAGTGCAGAATGTGTTCCCAATGAAAAGCTGTCTTTGGCTGCACATGGAATTAGTAACAAATTTATCGAAGCAAATCTGGAATGCAAAGTGGAAGGGAAGGAGCTGGAATGTTCTGTGCAGCCTCCCCCTGCTGCCCGCAGCTCACAGGGAAGGGACATTTGTAAAGGTTCCCTTCCTACACCTCTAGGACACTGTATAGAAACCCCAAAACTTCCAGGAAGGAATATTAATTAATCAGGTAAATGACTGTCACAAATACAACCTCCAGACAGATGTTACATTCCAGTTTTTGGAGATGCTTTAGTGGGGCCTCTTTGGCAGGTGGAGATTCCGTTGTACCGAAGGAGACAGTCTGATAGCCTGGGATATGCAGACTGTGTCATTATTCCTTCTCTTCCTGAAAATAATTCCATATTTTGGAACAGTAAGAAACTTCCCGAAGTCTGTGGCTTGGGAAGAACATGAACCTGCGAGGCAGGGATCAATGGAACTGGTAACAGAAGCCTTTTGTAGTCAAGGAGAGGTGGTCTGAGCATCCTTTCCCAAGTTTCCCTGTCAGGCCGTGATTTCCCCTGGGATATTCTGGGGCCTTTCTCCCTGTTTAGCCAATGCTCTCTTCAGCATTTCGGTTGTGGTTCCTCGCTCTGTTCCCACGCAGGTTAAACAGGTCTGACTTCACCTTCCCTTTCCCTGCTTTCCTCACCAGTTTCCTTTTCCCTGCTGAGCTGCAGCAGGACCTGGAGGCTGCTTTGGGAGGGAGGCGGCCCCAGGGGACTCTGCTGGAGGCAGATCCACTGCTCCGGGGCAGGAAACCTCTGCAAGCCCGGCCGAGTGAGAAGGACGAGCACAAGAGACAGTGTCAGTCTTTATTTCCACAAACGTTCAATTCCATCTCCTCGGGGATTTTCCGTCTTGTGCAGTGTGTGAGGTTGCACGGGACGGCTGCTCCGGTGCTGCTGCTCGTGCAGCGCAGGTTAACGCTGCCGGTTAATTTGGTTATGAAAATGCTCTCAGGGTTATGTGTCAGCTTTTCATTCTGTCCTTAGATTTCATTAACTCCTGGTGCCCGACTGAGGTTCCTGCTCGAGGGGAATGGGAAGCAGAGAGAGCAGAGCGCTCCCGGCGCCACGAGAGCGTGGAGGGGAATTCACTCGGAAAATTATAAATTATCCAATTGTTCAGATTCATGAAAAGTGAAGCAAAGCTGGAGCTGGTGCTCCAGAGGGGCTGCCGGAGTGATCAGGATAATTGTTCCCCATCTCCCTGCGAGGAGATCAGAGGAGTTTGCTGTTCCCTTAATCTGCCAGAGGGATTCTCATCTTCTGATTCCATATCTTGCTCTAATGAAAAAAATGCAAAATGTTGGGAAAAAAACTTTGGTGGCTGAAATTTACTTTGTTTGCCTGGTTCAGAAGGGTGCTGGAAAGATTATTTGTGTTTTCATCCCCTGAATTATTGGTCTCAAAGATCGTACTCTTAGTCAAAACCTTAAACAGGAGAGTTTCTGTGCTTTTGGAAAACGGGAACGTTGGTATTTGGGTATTTGTACTTTACAGACTGAGTTTGGTCCGCAGGGTATTTCTAGGCTGAGTTTGGACGTGGCAGCTGAGCGCTGTTAATTAGCAATGAGTTAATCTGTGCCTGGTGCTGCCAGAGTCACAAAGGGCTCCAGGGAACACCTGCAGCTCTTCCAGGGCTGTTCCCTGACTCCCCCCGGGGATTCCCTTGTTCTCCGCAGGTGGCTGCCATCAACCCCAACCACCCCCTGGCCCAGATGCCTCTGCCCCCCTCCATGAAGAACTGCATCCAGCTGGCCGCCTGCGAGGCCAACGAGCTGCTGCCCATGATCCCGGACCTGCCCGCAGACCTGTTCACCTCCTGCCTCACCACCCCCATCAAGATCGCGCTGCGCTGGTGAGTGCGGCCCCTCCCTGCCCGGGGCCGGGGTTTGGGAATGCAAACCCTTCCCCTGCAATCCTGAGCAGCAGGGCCTGAACGGTGCTCCGGGGACAGCGGCTTATTAATGAGAACGAGAAAGGTGAAAATATTGTTATCTTCTACTTATTGCATTTTAGTTTCCAGCTCAATATCGAGGTTTGCTCAGATTAAGGGATTTACTGTTCTGGGAATTAAATATCTGCTTCCTCGGAGAGCAGGAATGGTGCACAGTGCAATACAACTTTCTGTAAACTGTCCTTTGCACAAATCACATTCCAGATATTGCGGTTGCTGTAAATAATGCAGCAGCTTTAAACACTGCTGGAGTGAGAGGAAGGGGGTGATAAAGCAGGGGAAGATGTTCTGGAATGGCAGACCAAGTTAATTAGGCAGCAAGATAGAAAAGGCTGCTCTGGGGAGCAGGAGCCGTCCAAGAGCAGAGTTTTACCCAGCACCAGGGAGCTGAGCTTGGGGAGGAGTCTGGAGCCCCCAGAGCGCAGAGGATCCATTCCCAGAGGCTCTTCCAGCTGCTCCTCCCAAGTTTGTGCCTGGGCCAGAATGGAAAAACGTCAGGGCCTTTGCTGGATGAGGTTTGAACAGGCAGAAGCCCACGGGCACTGCAGGTGGTGGTGAGAAATTGTCACCACAGCTCCAAGAGTTACTCACTGCCCTTTGGAGGTATTTGTAATAAATGACAATTCTTTAAACTCTTCCTGTTTCACGTCAGCAGCAAACCGAGCGAGTTCCTTTGGCCAGGCTCTGGTTTGGGTCTCTGAAGTTCCGTCAGAGAGGTTTTTTGGTGGGGATTGTTTGTTAGATATCCTAAGAAAGGGTTTTTTTCCTGATACTGTGATCTGTTCAGGATTTTTCTGTTCCTCATCTCCATGGGAACGTGGCTGAGGGGGTGAGCAGGGCAGGTTCTCCACCGGCTACACCTGCACGAGCGTGAGAGGCTCTCCAAGTCGTGTCTCAGGGTGTTTGACAGGAAAGGTGTTCGTAAAACTGCTCAGGGGAAGGGTTCAAACACCTCAGCCTCAGCTGCCTGGTGCTTGGGAGCTCCTGGAGAGTGAAGAATTTCCTCCCATCTCCAAGCCAGTGATTGTGTGGTGTTTGCTGCACTCAGGAATTTCATTCTCTGCTGGAGGTGATGCTGGTTTGTGTTCCCAGCTGATTGGCATTACTGCAGGTGTGGTTTTGCCCCGCAGTCCTGTAAAGAGTAAGTGCTGCTGTGGATCGTTGGTTTTCACTGATGTTAAACACAACAAACGCAGAGCCAGCCCCTCTGCTGCATCCTGAGAGTTTGGTCCGAGCTGGGTGTTGGTGTCCTAAGGCTGTTAACCAATTTAAACTCAGAGACCTTTGCCACTGGAACCTCCCTTTTCCTCCATCTCAGCCCTTCTCCTAAAGCTGACCCAGAACCCTGTGGAACTGCGTTTGGAACACAACGTTTGCGCAGTTCCAGCCTGGCACTCTGATGAGGTTTCATACATGAAGTTTATGGGCAAATGAAAGTTCGAATAAACGTTTTTCCATCCCATTTTGTTCTCCGTAGCGAAGTCACTGGAAGACAAAATCCCTCATCAGTCAGGGCTGCAGCTGCAGCCGCTTCTGTCCAATTTCAGGGGAAGTAAAATTGCTGCTGGGAAGAGAAGCGCAGGTCAGCCAAGCCCTTGGGATGTGGGGCATGGAACTCCTGATGCCAGCCTGCAATTCCAGGAGCCCGGAGTGATGCTGCCCGTCCTTGTGTGAGGGACTGCTGTGAGCTGACGTGTTCCAAACAGATCCTGTAGCTAAATAAAGCCGGCGTGAGGCAGCCGGGGAGCTAAGCTGCACGGGCTGTTAATCCTGACGGATGGTGCCAGGGAAGGGGCAGCGCTCGGAGCCTGTCCTGCGCAGATCCCGGCGGCTCCCGGTGTCCGGGGACAGGCGGCTCGGCTGGGAGCGGTGCTGGGCTGACTCATGTGCCTGTCACTCCTGGAAGGGTAAACCAGCTGCCCTCACACACCCGGAATTCCGCACGTCCGGCACAGCCTGAGCTGGCCGGAGCTGACTCCAGGGTGCTGTGGCTTGGAGCGGTGATGTCCCATCCATAAGGAGGGGTAGGGATCCTGCAAAGTGCTGGAGAACCCCAAAAGGCAAGGGGCAAAACGTCTGGGAGCTGCTCAGCCTCAGGATTTGAGATGTGCAGTTTGCTCTCCAGGAGGCCCAGCCAGCATGGGAGGGGAATGGGAAGGGGCTGGAGCTGTGCCTGCTGATGTTCTGCTCAAAGTGTTTTGTGGGGTTTTTCTCTAATATATTTATTTTGCATTTCTGCTTGAGATTTTGGGGTTAACTCAGCCAATCCTCTGTCCCACATGGGTTTAGACAAACTACACTGGGTTTCAAAATATTCCCCTGATACCGAGCATCATTTCCTGCATTTCTGGGTCTGGTTTGGAAGGACCTTGAAGCCCATCCAGTGCCACCCCTGCCATGGGCAGGGACACCTCCCACTGTCCCAGGGTGCTCCAAGCCCTGTCCAGCCTGGCCTGGGGCAGTTCCAGGGACACCCTTCTTGGAGGCAGCGGTGTCACCGTGCAGAGCTGCGCTCGGGGTCCTTCCAGGCACGCTGAGCCCTCCCAGCCTCATCCCCTGGCTCTGCCAGGCTCAGTCTGCCTGTGGCTGTTTGGGAGGGAATTTCCCTGCGTGGGTCTGTAATGTGCTGTCGTAAGAATTTTATATTCCAGCAGATTGCACAGGGATCCCACTGCAGGTTCCTGGGTTCTTTACGGCTTCTCTTTATGCTGGATGACGCACGCGTCAGGAAAGCAGCCCGGGGACCAGGAGCTTTCCAGAGCCTGCCCCGGTCCTTGGCTCCAGTGGATGCCCTTCAGGCAGGGGATGCCACAGGAATGCTGGAGTGGCTCTCAAGGTTTCAGAAATGAGCTCTGCACATCTTGTCTTGCATAAATAATTGTTCTCCCCTTTATTTGGGGAAAAACCTCGTGGCCATGGATGGTGTGGCTCTGGTGAGGAGAGATGTGGGAGATGGGATTGGCGGGCAGCTGAGCCCTCGTGGTGCCCAGAGCTCTGTGCAGGGTTGGGGCCAGCGTCAGCTGAGGTTGCACCGAGGGGTAAATTCCTCCTTGAGCAGCGGAGAGCGGATCCCCGAGGGGCTGGGGCGGCGGGCTGGGAGCACAGCGCTGTCAGGAAGGCATTTCAGGCTGGATTTGCTGGGTTTCCATCCCGGTGCTGTGTCCCACCGCTGCCCTGTGCTCCGGGGAGGGCTGGAGGAGGGAGGCAGCGCTCGGATCCGGCCGGCAGCTTCCCCCCTTCCCACACACCCCCGGCTTCAGCGGCTTTGGGGATTTTCCAGGCGCTGCTGACAGGACTCGCTGTCTTCCAGGGCTGCTGTTCCTGGAGTAGTGGGATTTGTAAGGCTGAGGAAATGGAGTCAGCAGTTTTTTTAATTAAATAACGGAGGTGTCTGAACCTGACGCATTCCTCCCCTCTCCGTTCCCTGCCTGCGGTGCCACATCTCTCGGGGAAGCCCAGCCAACGCTGATCATTATTCCAGCAGCAAATCCTCCCCGCTCTGTCTGCTGCTCCCGGGAGGCCGTGCTGATGCCTGGGAGCCCTTCTCCCCCGCTCTGTGTTGGAACACTTGTCACCCTGGCAGGTACAATGGCCCGGCTGTGACACCTGACGATGGAAATCGCTGCAGAATCACGGGGGTGACAAATGCTGAGGGCCTCGTTTGGCTCTGGTCACGCCGTGCCAGAGTTTCCTACCCAAACACCATTTTAGAGCAGAAACAGTGCAATAAAGAGCCCTCCTTCAGCATCCTCTCCACACAGCCTGGTCATTAAACACTCAATTAGTGTGTTCTGCTTTACTGTCTCTCCCCAGGTTCTGCATGCAGAAGAGCGTCAGGCTGGTGCCAGGAGTCACGCTGGATTTAATAGAGAAGTAAGTCAAATTTTATGTGTATTGGGGTGTCCTGAAAGGGGTCAGGAGAACAGAAGTCTGGGTAAGAAGTGTAAATTGTTAATAGGAACGTGTTCCCAGACTTCCCTGGTATTTGGTGAGGAGCTGCACGGTGTGGGGAAGAGGAGCTGCCTGTGGCACCTTATCCTGTGCAGTTTTTGCACGTTTTCAATCAGCTGAGGTTCAAAAAGCCTCTCAGTGCTGCCAGCCCTGAGGTGTGCTGCGCCAGCCAGGTTCAGCAGCACTGTTAAGGTTTTTAATTGTGCTGTTTTCATCTGGAAAAAATTTCTCTCCTCTCAGCTGGGGAAGGGTAAGTGATAATTTGTGTAAAGCTGTATTTCAGAGACACTCATTGGACCAAAATAAAGGAAAATCCGGTTTACAGCTGACAGAGCAAAGGCAGAGGCTGTCTCTCAGGGGAGGTGCCAGGGTGGTTTTCAGGGAAAGGATTCACCAGTGGGTGTTGCTTTCTCTGAAAGCTGAGGGGGAAACGCGCTGGGGTTTGGGTTTCTCGTGGCCTCGGGGAGATGGGAACAGGAAGGAAACCTCGCTGTGCCCGAGTGCCAGAGGTGTGCACAGGTTTGGGGGTGAGGAGGAGGCCGAGGCCACCTCAGGCCACCGCATAACAATGGCTGTGGTGCGTTAATTAATTAACAACTGCTACAGGAGAGTCTCTAATCACAGGTGTGGTGAGGTCGCTGGAGGTCTGAGCCAGGCAGCTCAGCCTCACAGAGCGCTTGGATGTGCTGCTGAGTGTTAAATCCTCTTTGTGTAAAATTTCCTGGCAGAAACAGTTTTCGTTCAGTGCTCTGGGTGTGTGCCGTGCCACTGCACACGTGCGTGTGTTCCAGGCTCCTTCAGGGGAGCAGCTTCCTGTGGATATCGAATATTTAAACCTCGTCATCTGAATCTGCTCCTTATAGCAATTATAGAAAACACAGGTTTTTATTACAGTCTCGAGCTAGACCTGGAGTAATTCCTGGATTGTCTCTGTGTGTGTGTTGTAATTTATAATTCAGTTGTCCTCAAAATTGGGGAAGGAGTTTATATTGCAATTAAGCTGCAGACTTTGAGGCTAAATGAAGCTGCTCCTTCTCCGAAGGGCTCCGGTTTCCAATTATCCGGGCTCAGCCCACGTCCCGAGGAGGGAACGTGTGGTGGATCCTGATGTGCATTTACATCTCAGATCTTCTGAGACGAAGCCAAAACAATCCCTTAGCTTAGAAATAAAGATCTTTGCTGGAGCCAGACAGCAAAACATAAAGGAGTTTTGGTGGAGTATGGGGAATTTGGGAACTTCTGGCGGCCACTTTGTGAGACCTTTTGCTGGCAGCATCTCTGTCCGTGTTCCTGCTGCCTTGGGGGCACTTTTCTTTTTGATCCCAAGACTTCAGATCATCTCAGCTGGAGGTGTGGCTGCTGAGCGACACGAACCGGGCTTTGTTCTGCTTTTCAAAAAGTTTGGGAAAAAACCCAAGGAATGGTTTATGGGAATGAACCCGTGGTAGTGGGAATGCAAAGCTGGGATATGCAAGGATGCTTTAATCTCTGTTGCTGCTTTGGGCTCCCTCTCCCGAGATCCCTCTCTCAGGGGATGAGGAATGGTGTTTGGTGTTCCTGGGATTTTTAATGTGGCTCCATTGTGCAGAAGGAGGGAATTCTAAACAAAAATTCCATGAGAAGGGGAAACCAAAACCAGCCTGGAGAGCTGCTCCTGCTCCTGGTGGGGCTGCTCAGAAGGGAGGCTGTGACAGCCTGAGGAGGGTCCCTGTCCCTGGAGGGGAGCCTGGTCCCCGTGGCCCCTCGGGGTGGTGACAAAGGACCCCGGGAATGTCACAGCACAGGGGAACGTCCTGGTGCGGCCGGCCCGGAGCAGAGCCCGCCCCAGGCTGCCGTGCACCAGCACCACATCCATAAAAGTCACCAGGAATAACAAACGTGAGACTGAAATGAATGTTTGTTTGCACGTGAAGCATTATCAAATGTCAGGGGTTGGAAGCTGCTAATGCTTTACTGTCTGCTGCGTATTGATGGGCGATGCTTCAGTAGGAGACGGCTTGAAGATGAAGGAGGGAAAAGAGAATCCCAGGAGATCAGACAGCAGAAGTGATGCAATTGAGAAAATGTAGGAATTAATCTGTAATGTAACAAATGCCTTTGGTGCCCTCTCTTTCAGGGTGTGCTGGTCCAAACTCTGCAATACTGCAGCTTTTTTTTTTTAAATATTTATTATTTATAGTGGAAGATGATAATTCACGGTTTGCCTTCGCACCTGGGTTAGGCAGCTTTCAGCCCCTTGGTTTCCTTCTGGAAAGCTCAGCAGAGGATGTCAGAGCCGATCCCTGTGCCCCAGTGGGTGCTCCTGGTCCTGTGTGCCCGGGAGGCTCCCCAGCCCTGCTGGGGCTGAGGCAGCGCTGGGTTTGCAGGATGGGACCCTGAGGAGTTTCCTTTCCACGCTCAGTCGGGTTTGGCTGTGCTGCAGTGGCTCCTTTGTCACCGCTCTCGGGGTCTCAGCCAGGGCAGGCACAGCCCGCTGCGGGTGCAGGGAGGACGCTGCTCCCAGGGATGGTTTGCATGGCAACGCTCTGGCTCCGCTCGCTCTGGAGGCTCCGCAGCTCCGAGAGCCTCCGCCCCTGTCCCTTCCTCAGAGCCTGCTGAGCTTTCAGAGCCCCTGGCTCATCCCTGGGCCCGGCACACCCGGCTCGTCCCTGGGCACAGCACACCCGGCTCATCCCTGGGCCCGTCACACCCGGCTCATCCCCGGGGTTCGGTGCTGTGTGGGTCCTGCATGAGCAGCTCCTGCAGGTCAGGAGGTTTCACCCAGAGCCACTGAGGGTGGAAGAGACCTCTGAGATCCCCGAGTCCAACCTGTGCCCTGTGCCCACCTTGTCCCCAGCCCAGAGCACCGAGTGCCACCTCCAGCCCTTCCTGGGACACCTCCAGGGCTGGGGACTCCAAACCTCCCTGGGCAGCCCCTTCCCGTGCCTGGCCACCTTTCCATGCAGAAACTCTCCTGATGGCTGAAAGCTGCAGTAGAAGTTGCCATCGTGTGGTGCAAACCGAGTGCCTGGCTTGCTGGGGAGGCTCAGCAAGGATCCCCGTGGTTCCCAAGCCAGCCCCCTCTGGCTTGGGGAGCTCTGCTCTGCGGCAGAGGCTGTTCTGCAATGCAAATATTGACGGGGAATCCTCACCAGAGCCTCGGTGGCCTCGCGTTCCCTGCGCGCGCTCCGGGGGATCCGTTGGCAAACGCTGCTCCGGAGATGTGTGTTTTTCCTCGGATACCAAGACAGACAGGAATTTTTCATACGAAATTAATTTCGAGCTGGTTTAGAGCTGTGTTTATACAGGGGGATGTGCAGCCTCTGAACCTGCACGGGACTGGTGTCACAGGAGTCAGTGGCCATAGAAAGGCTCCCTGTGTTGGTCCTGGTGCTTCCAATATTTAAAAACTTGTCACAGAAAGGAAATTGAGTTAAATTAGGATCAAATCCGTGGGATGTCTTAGGTTGGTGCATGGTTCTGAAACTTCCTCATCCTATTGCTGATGCTTCCTCATGAGGGGAAGAGCTGTGCTCAGGAGTGCCAGGCTGTTTATTTGATATTTTACCGCTGGTTGTTGATAAGGCAGCCCAGGGCTCAGTCTGTTGGCCTTGGTTTGTTGAGTTTTTTCTTCTTTCTTCCTTTTCTTTGTTTTTATGAGGAGCAAATAAACATTCAGAAGCTGTGTAGGGAAGCTGAGTAGGATGGAGGAGAGCAAAGAGCAGCTCAGCCCTTGTCTGCCCTGAGGTGGTGGGAGGGTTGATCCTGGGTCACAGGGCTCTCTCCATCACAGGAGCCAGGCTGCCTCATGGTCCCCTGGTTCATTCTCATATGAGAAGTTTGCTCAGCTCAGGATGAAAACAATTTGAAGGGCTTGTTTCAGTCTCCGAGAACACGATCCTGGGCTCTGGAGAGGAACACTGCTGCTCCTCCTTTGCTGGCCGTGCTCTGGCCAGGCTGCTGCCCCGGGGCTGTGGGTACTGAGGGTGGTGAATGTGCAGCCCAGAGGGCACCATGGGTTTGTCCTCTCTGACCTTGAGCGTGTCTCAGAGTGCAGAGTGTGTCCAGGCTGCTCCTCAGAGGAGTCACACAGCCCCTCTCCTCTGAGCTGGCAGTGCCTCGGCCCTTGGAGATGTGAGGGTTGACTCACTTCTCTTTATTTCAGCGGTCAAGTGCTCTTCTTTCTTTCTTTCTTCCTCCACTTGTGAGAAGTGTTTGTTGGCACCAAGATTTCTCTGTTCTAGGTGTTTGTCCCAGTGTTGACATCGTTCCTTGGTCGGGTGGATGGAATGACCTTAAATCTCTTGTTCTGCTGCACTTGATTCAGTGTTCAAAGCTTTTCCACATCCTTTACACTCTGTACACCCCGGCTTTACGCTGTTTAAATGAATGCCAGAATGGGAATACTTGGCAAAGCGTTCCAGTTCCAATCTCCTCTGCCCACTGCTCCTTGTGATGTGGATCCATGCCCAGTTCCCTGTCCATGACCATCCCTGAATGCCCAGGGCTCTCCCAGACAAACTGGGGTTTCTTTGGAGTGTGTTGGCTTTTTTCCTGTATTTAGCACCTGATGAGTCTCCCTGTGACAAGGAAACCTTGCAGCAGAGTGCCTTTCTCTCCAGAGCCTCGGGGTGTGCGTGGGTGTACCCCAGAATTACAGGGGTTTTATTAAGGGTTTTACTTCCCCCCTTGCAGGATTCCTGGGAGGCTGAACGACAGGAGAACTCCCCTGGGGGAGCTGAACTGGATCTTCACAGCCATCACCGACACCATCGCCTGGAACGTCCTGCCCAGAGGTGAGGCCGGGGCAGGGGGGATGAGGAGTCAGAGCAGTGATACACTGAAACAAGGAGAAAATGAAACCCTGAAACTGGGAGAACAGATCAGGATGGATCTGAACGCCAGTTTGGTTTTTATTTGTTCTGTTTGCCAGAGCATTGCAGAGACCTGATCATTAGAAGCCAGAAAGGGTTTTTCTGTGCTAACACAATTGTCGTGCCTTGAGTAATTCTCTTTCTTACTGTATTTGTACAGAGCAATCTGTTTTCTTCCAGCCTTGGTTAGTAACATGAATAAAGGCTTTTTTTCCCCCTCTTTGCTGGTAAGGCAGTTTTGTTTCCCATGAGTAACTTCATCCCTCATTTCTCTCCCCCTGTTCTGCTCTGAATTGGTACTTCTGGAGCACAGGCAGCCAAATTTGTAAACAGTTCTCCAGCCCTGCTCTTCCTAATGCTTGCACAGCATCAATCCTTCTCTGCCCTGTAGAAGAGAGCACATTTGCTATCTTTTAGGATTCATTTTGGCTTCTCATAAGCACATCAAACTGCCAGTTAACAGATGGATAGTTCTTGATTAAACAGTACACAGAGGTCCTGTTCTCCCTCAGTAATTTTCCAAAAAACTTAGTCAGGCTGAGCTGAAATGAAACACGAAAAGGGGGATTTGATCCAGAAAAGGCAAAAAAGAACCCGAGGTAGAAAGTGTTGAATGTGCTGACGTAGGATGGCGTGGCTGTGCTGCTTTGAGGGGGCTCTGAGGGCAGAATTTCCCTTGCGTGGTTGTCATCGTGTCCCTGTGAAACTGCTGCAGATTCCTCGTTGCTGGAATAAAAACTTCACGTGGTTTTATGTGTTAAGCCCTCTTTGCTTATTCCCCGAGGTGCTGAGCTGTGTTGGTGACCCCTGTGATTGATCTCTCGGCAGATCTGTTCCAGAAGCTCTTCCGGCAGGACCTGCTGGTGGCCAGCCTGTTCCGCAACTTCCTCCTGGCGGAGAGGATCATGAGGTCCTACAACTGCACCCCGGTCAGCAGCCCCCGGCTGCCCCCCACCTACATGCACGCCATGTGGTGAGTGCTGACCCCGGAAAACAGCTTTTTAAAATGTTAACCTTTCAAGTTGGTGTTCTGGCCAACTCATTTGGGAGATCACAGTATCCTCTTCAGCTGGAACCTGGGGAAAAGTGAGGATTTCCATTTTTTGAGGGAATATTTGACCCACGAGCTGTCAGTCGCTTCCCTTCATGAGGAAGGGCGGTGTGCTTTGGAGTCCGGAGAGCTGACCCCTGAGGGTCCCCTCCAACCCAAACCGTTCCCTGATTCCACTGAAATCCCTGCGGTGCTTCCCCGGCCCAGGCAGTGCGTCGGGAATGGAGCAGCTTGTGGCAGCCTAACCCCATCTCCAAAGCTGCTTCTGCTCCGGGCGTCCATAATTCTGCTGTAATTCTGTGGTGCAGGAGCTTCAGCCCAGCCCTGTCATCTCTCACTCCAAACACCAAAGAAATGGGTCAGCTGCTGCCTTCGTTTTCCCAGAGAGAAGCTGCTCCCCCGGGACTGTGCAGGTGGGAAGAGCCGAGGGCCTGAGGGAGAGATCCTTAACCGGTGTTGCTGAAGTAGGAGAAATTCCTGCTGTAGCGTTCTTCTACTTTTACTGCTGCTTTTAAGATGATTAATGGAAATGGAGGTGGCACAGTTATCAAAAAGCTCTTAAATGTAGTTCTGCCTCCCCAGCCAATGTCCCACGAACAATTACAGTAAAAATAATAATAATAATAATAACAGTAATGATAGAAATACTGGCTTTTATCTCCTTACTCAGTGCGATTAACAGAGCAGCACCAAAGTGGGCCAAGTGCAGAGTGACACTGAGGGGGCTCCTGGGGGACAGAGCAGAGCCTTGCTCCAGGCTGGGGGAGTGACAGCCAAAGGCAGCTGAGGGGGTTCACTCTTCCTGCGTTCCCAGCAGCATTTTAATGGGTTCCTCCATAAAAACGTGCAGGAAGGAGAGTGCAGAGGGCGATGATGAACGAGTGCAGCACTGACAGCAGCGCTGAGGAACTCGGGGTCTCCGAGCAGCCTGGGACATGGGAGGTGTCCCTGCCCATGGCAGGGGCTGGGATGAGCTTTAAGGTCCCTTGCACCCCACAGCATTCCCTGATTCCATGGATCCTGTGGGGAACAGAGCCAGGCTGGTGGCTGGGATGAGATGAGCTTTAAGGTCCCTTGCACCCCCCAGCATTCCCTGGTTCCATGGATCCTGTGGGGAACGGAGCCAGGCTGGCAGCAGGGAACCCCTGCAGGTGCAGGCAGACACTGAGGAGCATCTGCTGGTACCACAAAGCTGCTTCAATTATTGAAAATCCTGCAGGAAACCGGGGAGCCTTGGGCTGGAGCTGCCAGCAGCTGGGCAGCTGAACGTTCTGAGTGCTGGGACGTGGCAGACACTGTCCCTGAGTGCCTTGGATCAGCAGCTTCTGAGGAGAACTGCTCTGGCCGTGTGTGCTGGGGCGAGCTCGGTCGGTGTCACAGGGGTGGGACACTCGGGAGAGCGGAGCAGGGAGAGCCACGGTGGTGACAGAGCTGCTGCTGGCTGCGGCAGGGCTCCAGCCCCAGCTGCAGCGTGCGGTGCAGCAGGGCAGGGCACGCTGCTGCAGGAATCCCGAAATTAAACCAGTAAATTTCTGGAGTTATTTATTGCTCGCGTTTTGCCAGCATATTAAAAATCTATATTTTCTGTTCCTCATAGGGACATAATTCATTCTTATTGCCAGCCTGTTAAAAGCCGGTGTTTCTGGTTTCCTATGGGAATGTGGCTTGACTTGGAGTTGGTGTTGCCATCCATGGGTTGAACCACAGGAGTGGAACTGGGAACTCCTGGATCCCATTTTCGCTCTCTCAGACCTGCATGGCAGCACGCTGAGGTCTAGAAACAGATTTTCCTTCTCATATTGTGCTTCTCCTGGAGCAGAATGGTGCTGGAAATCCCTTTGGGAAGCTGCAGGATGGTGCTGGGGACACCTTTGTGAAGCCCCTCCGAGCACAGCACGTTGGTGCTGCTGTTTGGGATTTACCAGAAGAAATTCCTTAATTTCAGTGACACGAGGGGCTCTTTTCCTTGTGAATCCCAAACACCGGTGAAGTAGAGAGCAGGGGAGCAGGGAAGTGACACACTTTGTTCAGTGCCCTCCAAAAAATGCGCAGTTTGCAGCAAACCCAGCAAAGGGGAAAATTCCACTTTGGTCCGAGGTGGCTCAGTGGGTTATTAGGAACTTTTAGTAAGGACAGATTTAGAAACTAATTTAGGGCTCGTTTAAATATTTTCTAAAAATAACCGCTTGTGTATCACCTTTCACTCAGGAATTTTCTAATGGATCCCTGATCTGCAAGCTGCAGACCCATTTTACAGTTTGGATGGGCCGGGTGATGGGATGAGGGCAGGGCAGTTGGGCACAGGCTGCTGGAGAGGCTGAAACTCCAGCCAGGGGGATGTGGCGATCCCACGGAACCTGTGGCTCTGGGTGGGGGCTGATCCAGCAGGGTTTCCTGGTGGGTGTTTTATCCAGACTTTTCCCCGATTTTGGATCCCCAGGCAGAGTTTGGGGAGCAGGTCTGGCTGCCATGGCAAGGCACTGCAAACAGGCCCTTACGTTTGAGCAGCTTTCACCTCCTGAGTGACTCCCCCTGCCCCTCTGGGGCCCTAAATCAGCCCCTGCCCTCTGCTCCTTTGCTCGCCCCCCTCTCTGCCCGGGGAGAGTTTCCCCAGGTCACTCTGGGGTGGCTCCTGTGTTGGGGATCTGGCACAGTCTAACAGAGGTGCTGAGGTTGGAGCTGCTCTGCCTTTGGCTTCAGTCCTCTGGAAAACAGCTTTTTAAAAAGTTAACCTTTCAAGTTGGTGTTCTGGCCAACTCATTTGGGAGATCACAGTATCCTCTTCAGCTTGGGGAGAAGTGAGGATTTCCATTTTTTGAGGGAATATCTGACCCACGAGCTGTCAGTCGCTTCCCTTCATGAGGAAGGGCGGTGTGCTTTGGAGTCTGGAGAGCTGAGCCCTGTGGCCGTGCCCTCTTGGACAGAATCTGACATGTTAACTTCTGTTTCTGCTGCTTTTATTGACTTTCCGAGTTTTCCCTGCTCAGCCCTTCCCCTGGGGCATGGCTGGCTGGGTTTGTGTGGTGCCTCTCACTGCAGGGCCCTGGCTGCTGCAGGCACTGCTCTGATACAGGATTAATATTAACATTAATATTAATACCCATTGATTGGCTGGCTGCGCTGTTCGGCTGCTCCATTGTGCAGGAGAACAGAGCTCTGTCAGCACCTTGATCTGTGCCGTGATGGATTGGGGTTTGTGCATTGCTGCTGTTGCCAGCTGCTTTTATTCATGGCCTTTGAAAAGACCTAATAATGTGTTTGGAAATATTTCCTAACCCGGGTCGTATTTTAAACCCCAAGTACCTTAATTATGCTTTGGAAGAGCTACAACCCGTCCCTAATAGAAACACCGTGGTGCGTTTGCGGGCCGTGAAATTGGGGTTGGAGGAGCCATAATGTACAGCAAGCACGACGAGCCCGAGAGCCTGGCTGGAAACAAAACCATAACGCAGCAACCCAATTACAGGGGGAGCAGCAGGGAGAGGCAGGATGGATCAGGGCTGCTCCGCCATCCCTCCGGGGAACGGGGCTCGGGGAGCAGCAGGGAGAGGCAGGATGGATCAGGGCTGCTCCTTCATCCCTCAGGGGGAACGGGGCTCGAGGAGCTGCACTGGAACACGCGGTGACTCCGCAGGGAGAAAGTCATTGTTTGAAGAGGTATTTGGAGCTGTTTGACGTTTGAAGGATTAGATTAGTTCAGATTACACCGTAACCAGATATTTTCTGTGTCTGTGTGTGAGTCTTAACGTCTCCGAGTCCCATTATCGGACTAGGGAGACTTTGATGTGGGATGGAAATAGCAAAGCCTGCGCTGCTCGAAGTTGTGGCTGTGCTGGGGGAAGAAAAGGATTTCAGACCGGTGCCAAATATTCATAGCAATAACTGGTTTTTTAAAATAGCTGTGTCTGAGCAGCTTCCCAGCTGTGCCCTAAAGCAGCTTAGGGAGGTGACGGGGTGGCTGTGACACAGGTGAGTGAACTGGGGCTGGCATCTGGGGCTTCTGTCACACTGGGCTGGCAGGACAAATGTGGGATGTCTTGTCCAACAGTCTTGAGGAGCTCGGAAATATTTAATGGCTCCAGAAATGGGGTTCAGGAGGAGGAGCTGCCCCCAGGCTCCCTCCAGCTGCTCCCCCAGGCAGGAGCTCTCCTGTTCCTGGTACCTGTGTGGTGCCAGGTAATTCACGCCGTTCCCAGAGGAGAAGAGAGCGTTAAGAGACGTCAGGAATGCATTATTAAAGAAGGGGATGTGAGAGTTAAAAGCATTAGACATTGAGTCAGCCCCGAAAATCTGCGTGTACGAAAAGCAGCCTCCACGAGCTGCCAGCTAATGGGTACCCGTGGGTGCAGACAGACACGGGCTCCCACTGGGCGCAGCTTCTGCTCCTGAGTGCTGCTGGGGGTTTCCAGTGCCTGGCAGCTCCTGGGTTTGGGCAGCAAACCAGGCCCTGAGCGGGGCTGGGACTCTGCCTTCTGTTCTTTGCTTGGAGTCCAAACTTTGCAGCACCTCTGGGGAACAAAGAGCAGCTGATGAGCTCAGGATAAATTATTAAACATTTAAACATTTAAACCAGCCCTAGTGTGGTGAAAGGGTGTGGGACTGAGGTGAGGGATGGATCGAGAGATGGACGCAGATCCACCTAGAGACAGATCTGGGGGGCTTGAGAAGAGGGGCTTAAGGCTGAAGGGCCAGGAAAAATTGAGAACAAAAAACGAAATCACTTTTTTTAACTGAGTCAATCTTCCTGCCCAGGAGAGATTTTAACTTTGTGCCTACAGAGCAGTTAGTTCAAGGTAGTATTAAAACAAATCCTCTTTAACGCCTTCTTTCATAGCCCAGCTCAGTGGGGTTGGAGCCCTGGGGGTTTCACAGGTTTGTCACCAGTGGGTACATCCGTGTGTCACCCTGTCGGGGTGAGGGCCTGGGGTTCCTGGAGAGGAGCAGTGAAGAGGGAACGGTGCTGAGCCCTTTTTGTCCCAAAAGCAGTGCAAACAAACCTTGCAGAGCTCTTTGCAGACAGCAATCCCTGCTTGGGGTGCAGGAATGTTAAGGTTTCATGTTGGTGGGTTCTGCTTTGGAAGGCTGAGTGAGTTTGAGTTGAGAAGGTTGGCAGAGGTTTGGGTGGTCTGAGTAACCATGGCAGAGGTTTGGGTGGTTTGAGTAACCATGGCAGAGGTTTGGGTGGTTTGAGCTGAGAAGGTTGGCAGAGATTTGGGTGGTCTGAGTAACACGGGCAGAGGTTTGGGTGGTTTGAGTAACTCTGGCAGAGGTTTGGGTGGTTTGAGTAACCTGGGCAGAGGTTTGGGTGGTTTGAGTAACCTGGGCAGAGGTTTGGGTGGTCTGAGTAATGCTGGCAGAGGTTTGGATGGTCTGAATAACCTGGGCAGAGGTTTGAGTGGTTTGAGTTGAGAAGGTTGGCAGGGTTTTGGGTGGTTTGAGTAACGGTGGCAGAGGTTTGGGTGGTCTGAGTAACCTTGGCTGCGTGGCCCTGTTGGTTCCCAGCAGCCTGTTCTTACAAGCGTAAAAAAGAGATTTCCTTTTAATCTGCTCAAATCTCTTTCTAAATTTTTTGTTTGTTCTTTGTGATAACACTTCAACCCTTTGAGGTCTGACCTCGCAGGGCTGCTGGGGGCAGTTCTGTGGCAGTGTTAGTGCTGCTTACCCAAAATTACCGTGGAGGGCTCAGCATCTTCCCCGCGTGCTGCTGTGGCGAGCGACCCAGGAATCCTTTGGTGGGCAGCCTGAACCAGAGCAGGTGTCTCTGATCTCGGAACCATTTTTCTTCTGCATAGTAAAACTTCCCTCAAAGGCCCCTTCATTCTCCAGTGCTGCAGGAAATTTCTTCAGGAGTTGTTCCCATTGAAACCAGGGAATGTCAATGCCACTCAGCCCACACCCTTGTACAGTCAGGATTTCAGTTTCCCTCTCTGTTCCTTGTGGATAACTTGTGATGCTTCTCTTCCCTGCAGGCAAGCCTGGGACCTCGCTGTTGACATTTGCCTTTCGCAGCTGCCCACGATTATCGAGGAAGGAACTGCCTTCAGGGTAAGCTGGGGACTGTCCTGGAACGTGGGCTCCTTTCATCCATTCTCTGGCACCTCAGTTCGGCTCCTCACCTCTGCTGCTGCAGTTTAGGTGTTCATGGTTTTGAAAAATTGTAAATGTCTGGCACAGGTTGCCTGGAGAAGCTGTGGCATACCTGGGAGGTGGATGGGGCTGGGAGCAGCCTGGGGCAGTGGGAGGTGTCCCTGCCATGGCAGGGGTGGCACTGGGTGAGCCCTAAGGTCCCTTCCAACCCAAAGAATTCTGGAATTCTCGGATTCTCCCTTAGAGGAGCAGATAAAACTCCAGTTTCAGCTCTTCCCTGCTGCATGATCCAGCCCACACCAGGACGGGGGGAGAGCAGGAAACTCCTGCAGTAGAAGTGGTGCCTGAGGCCTGACTGTGAATATTCCACAGCACTCAGACTTCACCAGGGGTTGTCACCCAAAAGGTCCCAACACGCGGCACAGTTTTTGAAATTAAAGGCTTAAATGTGAAAATTATCTCTTATTAGAGTTCTTTTCAAATATAAAACAGAGTCTGGGGGGATGTCCAGAGAGTTCTCGTAAGTTCAGTGTTGTTAACAAGAGTCACTGGGGTTTTTTCTGCTTTATTTAATCTCAGAGAGCAGAAAAATAAAATTTTTAATATTATATTTAGCTTAAATTCCTTTATTCAGAGTGGATTTTTCTTGATATTCCTTTGATATCTCATGAAGTGAAACCTTTAAATAATCATTACTGTACAAGCTCAGGTCCCTGTTCCACTCCGATGTCTCTCCAATTTTCAGTAACATTCTTGCAGTTTATTTTTATTACCAAACTTCCAAAGGTTTTCTGGCTGTAATTGCAGGTTGTCTCCAAAGCCCTGAGTGCAGGAGGAGAGCTGTGGGCTCTGCCAGGCTGGGGGTTGATCAGGATGCCCTGAGGCCTTTATCCTCCCACCCCTTCCCTTCCTCACTCTGTGCTCTGGTTCAGAATGTAAAAAATACAATTTTTCTCCTCCTGGCTTACGTTCATTTTTACTTTCAGTCTCTAACAATGTCACTGGAGGCTTTTTTATTAGCGTTAACCCTCGGCTGGGCACTCTCTGTCAAGTGAGCTGAAATTCAGGAGATTTCTGAGTGTTTTGGGGTGGGAAGAGGCAGAGACTTGCTGGGGATCAGACAGGAGGTCAGCGAAGAAGAGTGGTCATTCTCAGCTGGAGATCGATGCAGGGGAGGCTGGGAACAATTTCCAGGCTGGTTTTTCAAGGCTGACAAATGTGGTTTATTGTGGGTTCTGGCTGCAGCTGGGGCGGGTGAGCCATCGGTGTGCGGAGAGGTTCCAGCCTGGCCAGGGCTGGGTGGGGCTGGAAGGGAAGCAGAGAAGGGGAACAGGGAAGGGGAACAGGGAAGGGGACAGTCCCTGTGGCCACTGTGGCCACTGTCAGCCTGTCCCTGCGGCCTGGCAGGGCTGGGGAGCGCCCGGCACCAGCCCTGCACAGCACAGACCAGCCCTGCACAGCACAGACCAGCCCTGCACGTTCCCAGGGTGCTCTCAGACCTGGAAAATGCAATATCCTGGAGGAGCAGGGCCTGGGGGCTCCCAGTGCTAGCACAGGGGTGGATTTGGGGCTGGTTTTTCCTCCCTCCTGCATCTCTTCCCTCCCTCCTTCCCCATTGATTTCTGTTTCCCTGCGGATTCCTGCCTGGGAGCTGCTTTGGTCAGTGCGTTCTCACTCCGAGCTTGCACCAGGGATGACACGAGGGATTTATTCTCATTGCTCTTGGACTCTGTCTCCCTGGACTGGGCAGAGGCAGCTCCGAGTGCGGGAGCGAAACGGCCTCTGCAGAGCAGATAAATCCACAGCTGCACCTGCTGCTCCTGGGGAGAGCAGCCACGCTTCCCTCAGACCTTGTGTGGTCACTTTTCCTGTTTCTCTGCTCCTTCCTTCTCCTTTATTCCAAACACATTTAGAGGGACGTGTGTCTGCTCAGTCTTTGGGATGTTTTCGTGCATCCAGAAAACCCCGAGCAAACACGTGACAATTACAAACCACAGCTTTAGGAGACAGTGAAGTCCACAGGTGTCGAAACTCTCAGATCGTTTAACCCGTGCCTGCGCTCCCCCTTTGCTCCCCCAGCACAGCCCCTTCTTCGCCGAGCAGCTCACGGCGTTCCAGGTGTGGCTGACCATGGGCGTGGAGAACCGCAACCCCCCGGAGCAGCTGCCCATCGTCCTGCAGGTGAGTCCGGGCCTGGGGCTCCCTCTCTGTGCCAGGGGTGTCCCTGTCTGTGCTGGAGTGTCCCTGTCCCTGCCAAGGGTGTCCCTGTCCCTGCCAGGGATGTCCCTGTCCATGCCGGAGTGTCCCTATCCGTGCCAGGGATGTCCCTGCCTCTCCCTGTCCCTGCCAGGGGTGTCCCTGTCTGTGCTGGAGTGTCCCTGTCTGTGCCAGGGTGTCCCTGTCCCTTCCTCTCCCTGTCCACGCCGTGTCCCTGCCTCTCCTGCCCCCTCAGCCTCGAGCTGCCAGCCGATGGCCTTTGGGAACACAAACTCCACGGGCTTCTCCTGGGTGAATGAGACTGGCTGTGTGTTCACAGACCTTCGTGTGCTTTTCCTGCCCCGTCCCGTGGCTCTGGTTGAGCCAAGCCCCTGCTCTGCTCCATGTCCGGCTCTGCAGCCTCTCTCAGAGCAGCACATCTTCACTGCCTCTCCTCTGGCACCTTCTCTGAATCCCAGCTCGGTCAGGCAGAGACTTTCACCTTCCCTGTTTTCAGAGAGTGGAAGTTACTGCAGCGTAAAGCGTTTGGAAATGGCTTTTACCCATCTGGTCCCTTCCATGTGGGGCTGAAGTGCTGCTGCAGGAGCACACAGGTCTCTGCACCCCATGCCCGGAGGGGTGTGGGGCTCTGGTGGGCACAGACACAGCTCTGGGTTTGCAGGGGAGGTGGATCAGGGGAAGGGGAACGCGGCACTTCAGCCGGTGTTTTATGGCAGGGCCAGGATTGCAGCTGTCATCTGTCAGCCCGCCCTGGCCTCCCCTCCCCTGCAGTTCCTGCTGCCAGAAAAACAAACCCTGGCCAGGTACCTGTGGGCTCTGCTCTCTCAGCAGCGCGATTTAAAGCCTTGCTGTTAAAGGAGTGTGGTCCCAGCCCCTGGTACGGGGATCTGTGAGGAGACTCCCCTTCCCCGTCAGCTGGGGCTGTGACTGACAGCACCATCCATCTCTGCAGGACCAGATTTTAATTTCCTGAGTCTCCCAAGCCTTGAGAGATGAGGTGGATAAGCAGATGTGTGGTTTGTCTCTGTCAGTGCGATGGAAGCAGGCAGGAGTTTGCTCCGGCTCCAACTTTGCCGCTTTCCAATGGATTGTTTGGCAGCAGCCGGCTCTGCAGGAGCGTGACTGCAGTGGAGCTGAGAGGTCACCTGGCAAAGGAACCTGTGTTCCTGCCTGGAGCAAAACCCAGCCGGGACAGCCTAATTGTTGTTATAATTATAGCACATTAATTGTACAGTGGAGTACGGGTGGCTGGTAACAGGTCTGACTCTCAGAATCCAAGAGCAGCTGATCCAGGGCAGCAAGGGAGGGAGTTTCAGACCCTTTTTGGGTGTCTTTCGCACAATGGGAGTGCTGAGAGCCCAGGGAGAGAGGCCATCAGAGGGCAGGCAGCACACACAGCCTGGCCGGGCCTCGGTCCCGGGGGAGACTCCCCCTGTGGGGAGATTCCCTCAGTGGGATCTCCTGGGCACAGGGGGCTCGTGGAGATCGCTGCAGCCCCGGCTTCATCCTGCCTTGGTGAGGAGGTGTCTGCTAAAGCACGGCCTGGTACCTGCCGGTGATCCCCCTGTGTGCTGGTTCCTCCCTCGTTTGCGTGGGGATGTGATGAACTCCCCGTTTTCCATGGGAATCACGACGGAATCTCGCTGACGCAGGGCTGTGCACATGGGGTGGCACTGGAGCTCTCCTTTATCCCAGCAGAGGGTCAGGGATTGTGCTCTGTCCCCCATCCTCATCCAGGGCTCTGGAATGTGTCAGTTGGGCTGCAGAGCCGCTGGGCAGGTGGGAGAGGGAGGTCCTGCGAGGCCGAGGGCTCTGTCTGGGTTGGGCAGTGACAGCTCGGAGCCTCTCCAGTCACAGATTGCTGTGCTGGGGTGTCCTGGGGGATGGCAGCAGGGGAGCTGGGGTTTTACCTTCTCCCAGGCAGCCTTTTCACTGAGATCCATTCCTGACAGGGTTTGGAGCTCCTTGGTCTCTCTGCAGGCTGGAGGGTCCCAGCGGTGTCACGTCTGTGCCTCCTGCCCCTGCCAGCTCCTGCTGCTGTCCCAGCCTCACCTGCCCTGCTCTCTGCTCCTGCTTTAATCCCAAACAGCTGCCCCTGTTATTCCTGGGCCGCTTTATGGAACAGGCTGGTGCCAACTAGGGCAGGATGACCAAAATCCTTTCTCTTGTGACCTGTCCTGAGCTCTGATATTCAGATATCACATCCCCCCGCTTTCTTCTGGACTTTTCCTGCGCCACCTCGGTATCCAGTACCAGTCATCCCGAGTGTGAGACATGAGCCAAGTGATTTAGTTATTCTCAATATTAAACATGAAAAATAATCTAATTTCGATATGCAGCGTGCGAAAACACTGAGAAGGGGATGGAATTGGGGAGGTAAATCAAGGAGTCTCTTTCCCCGAGATCCATGCTGAAGGATGTTCCTCAATTCAAACCAAGGATTAAACGTCGCGTTCCAATATCTTACATCTGTTAAGGAGATTAAGAACTGCAAGTCTATCTGTTAATATTTCACACCAGGGTAGGTATAAGCCAGTAAAGCACCACCTCATTAGCGTTGTCAGACTCCATTTTAATGAGATTTTTATTAACGACCAACATGACCTTTTGCTCCCTCCTAAGTCTCTGGTATTGATTTGCCAAGGGAAGCAAAGCTCCGGAGCTGTGGGGAGCAGGGGGAGCCTGGGCTGCTGCTGCCCCGTGGGTCCTGCTGCAGGAGCAGTCACTGCTTGGCTGGGAGAGGCAGCTGGAACCCTTTGGGGCTGCTCCCCTCGTGTCCGGAGCAGCTCCCCAGAGGAGCATTCCCGGGGTCCCTCCCTGCTCCGAGGGCACAGGGATGAGCTTTCCCTGGACAATAACCCCCCGTCCCTCTGCCCTGCAGGTGCTGCTGAGCCAGGTGCACCGGCTGCGAGCTCTGGACCTGCTGGGGAGGTTCCTGGACCTGGGGCCCTGGGCGGTCAGTTTGGTGCGTGGGGGCTGCGCGTGGGCTGGGACTCTCCCGTGTGTCCTTCCCGTTTTGTGATGTGGGGAAGGGAGAGGGGAGGACAATCCCCAGACCCCACAGGTGACCGGGTTTGTGTGGGAAGGGGAGCGAGAGTCCCCGCAAGAACTGAGGTTTGTGTCAATCAGATTCATTGCCATGCTCGTTTCCAGTACAGCAAAGAGGAGTTCCTTGGGAATAGTTGAGTGTAAAATAATGCAAGGGACAAACCTTACAGGAAATATCTGGGGCAAGTAAGAAGGTTTGTCATATAAAATAAATAGCCAAAAAAATCATTCGCATTTATTATGTGCTCTTTTCAGCTTACTGGCTGCATCATTTTCTTCTCCTCCTGTATCTGTTTGGTGTCTGGGTTTTACAAGCTCTTCCGAGCAGGCAGCAGCTGCATTCTGCAGTTTGCAAAGTGGCACCACAGTGAGGAGCATAAATACGAATTAAACAGAGGAGCAGTTTAAAGCGCTCCCGTAAATGGAGCTGTTTGTTGGTATAAGTGATGAAGACGAAGCACCAGCTGGTCATGGAGCAGCTCAGTGATTGGACTCTTTAGTGGTTTGCTTTCCCTGCTTCGTGGAGTTAACTTCCAGTGGGAAAGGTGGAATTCCTGAACTTTGTGACGTGGGAGAGCTAGCGGGCCCAGCTGAGGGGAGTGAGGATGTGGAGCATAAACCAGCCCAGGCTGTGAGGGGAGAAAGCTGGTGCTGGATTAGCTCAGAGTCTCCGTGGACCAAAGGAGTCTGAAAATACCTGGTGATGGTCGGGATTAAAACGAGCAGTAGACGAACACACACACAGGGATCCCCTCTTTAGTGGAAACGTGTGAAATAATTTCCTACCAGATTTCTCAGCTGTGTCTGTAAAGCTGCTGCATCCTGGGCGCTGCTGGGGGGCTGAGCTGCCCATGGGGTTTTCTGACAGGGATTTGCTCACAGGGTTTTCTGACAGGGTTTTCTGACAGGGATTTACTCACAGGGTTTTTCTGACAGGGTTTTGCTCTCTGCCTCCCAGGCCCTCTCCGTCGGCATTTTCCCGTATGTGCTGAAGCTCCTGCAGAGCTCGGCCCGTGAGCTCAGACCTCTCCTCGTCTTCATCTGGGCCAAGATCCTGGCAGTGGACAGCGTGAGTATTCCTGCCCCTGCCTGCCTTGTGCTGCCTCAGCCAGAGCTCTGCTTGGTGGGGTTTCAGATAAATAATTAAGCTGGTAAGTAATTGCAGATAAATTTGTAGAGTCGTATCTCTGACTCAGTGGTTTGTGGGTGCAATTAGTTGAGCACTATAAAATTATTAGGAGAGGTGCACCCATCAATTCAGGCACAATTGCCAGTCCGTGTAGAACGCCTGAGCTGCTGTGGATGCTGGATCTCTCCTCTTTGGGGGTTATTTTGGTATCTCTCCTCCATTTCAGCGTGGAGAATAGCGCTGAATCTGTGAAGTTTCTCCTGCCGTTGATCCAGCATTGTCAGGTTTAGTTTTATAAGAATATTTTCATTAACATCCTAAGAGGATTTGGGAAAGCAAAGAAAATGAAAACTATTCATCTTGGAGCTCTTCTGGCAAAGCTCATTTGCAGTGCAGCTGAGGCTGGTGCTCAGCCCCAGGTGTGTCAGGGCTCAGGTGTGACTCCGGTGCTGTCCTGCTCTCACCCCCTGCTCCCCACACCTTCCCTCCCATGCTCTGGCATTGCCTCGCTTCTTTGCAGGCTGTGCTTTACAGCAAAACACAAGAAAATTACTCTGAAATGGTGGGTTTGGGTTTCTTTGTGCTGTTTCACTCACTCCAGCAGCACGTGGTGGGAGTGGGAAGCGAGGAGGGGGCAGCTTCCACAGGGAAGTGCCAGGGACTCTGCCGAGGGAGGGGACAGCCAGCAGCTCCCTGTAAACAGAATGTTTTCTGTAAATTCTGAAATTCTGAACTTGCACACCAAGCCTGCCGCCTGGCTTGGTCACGTTGTGTTATTATTCACAGCGGAGCTGCTTATTCCACGAGGAGGAGGAGGTGTCGGTGGTGCTGGGTTCCCACACTGTTCCCGGCATCTCAGCAGGGAGGGGTTGAGTTCTGGCTTTTTGGCCATCGCCTCTCTCCTCTGGAGGAATTTGGGCAGCAGAGGCAGCTCGGTGAGCGGGGAGCTGGGCAGCCTCCCCTGCGCTGAAGCCGAGGGGTTCTGTGAGAGCAGCGGGAAGAGCTGAGCTGGGAAGGGGGAGAGGGAGCCTGGAGCAGCAGCCGGGGAAGCCTCTCGTCGCTGCAGCCTGGCAGCAATCCAGGCCCTCTGCTCCTGGGGCTGCCAAAACCAGCAGCTTCGCTCTCCTCAGCCCTAAAATATTCTCTTGCATCTCTGCCTTGCCATCCTCTCCCCTCTCAGCGATCGGTTCCCTCCTGCACCTTCTCCTCCTGATGAAAAATGCACGGCCCTGTCTCCGGCTGAGCCTGGCACGGGGAGCTGATGCCAAAGTCAGGCTTTCCTCCCTTCCATTTTCACTTTCTCAGAGTGTATCCTCTCGGAGTGACCCCAAAACGTCAGCCTGGGGCCGGGGCTGGTGTGACAGCAAAGCCCTGTGCTCTCTGTGCCCTGAGCCCCGGCCCAGGAGCTGCTCTGCATAGGAAATAAAAGTGCCCTGGGGGGGTTAACGTGGCACAGGGATGGCTCCTTTGCCTCTTCCCCACAGCAGGAGCTCACACCTCCGGCTGCTCTTTGTGGCGCTGTGGGGCTGGCAGAGGTTTCCCTGCTTGGTTGCAGCCCCCAGGAAGGGCTTGGGCTTTATTTGGCTCCTCAAATGAGGACAAGATTGGGGAAAATGGTTAAGAAGTGAAACGTTTGTGCATCACTGGAGGAACAGATGTGTGTGATGTGGTTCTCACTGTGGTTTCCTTGGTCTCTTTGCAGTCGTGCCAGGCTGACCTGGTGAAGGACAATGGACACAAGTATTTCCTCTCGGTGCTGGCAGACCCTTACATGCCAGTAAGGACAAGTCACGTTTGTTCCACTCTTTAGCGTTTCTTCCCTCGTTCTGGCAGATGTGCTGCAGTTCTGGCACCACGAGGGGCTGCTCCCTCCTGAGCTGTGCTGGGCAGAGCCGTGTGACAGGGACAGCCAGAGCAGCCCAGGCTTTCCAACCCCAGCGGGAGTTCCGGGAGCAGAGGCTGTGAGGGCAGGAGCTGGGGCTCTGGGATGGCCCCACAGCTGGGGCAGTTCCCTCTGCAGAGCTGGGTTCCCAGAAGGGGTGTCTGGAGCCCCCCAGAGCAGGGCCAGGCTGGCTGGGAGGGTCCTGTGGGCGGCTGGGGAAGGGTCTGGGGTGTCAGAGGGGTCAGAGGGCTGATGGCAAGGAAGGGAAGGAAAGCTGGAATTCTGTCATTCTTTTACCGTGGCACAGACTGCACTTTGGGTAGTGCCGTGTTTCAGGGTGGGCTGCAGCTGCTCCCGCCCTGCTCCAGGTAACCCCCGTGTGTGCTGTTCCCAGGCTGAGCACAGGACCATGACAGCGTTCATCCTGGCTGTGATTGTCAACAACTACAACACGGGCCAGGTGAGTCCCGGCAGCCTTTGCCCCCCGTCCTCCCCCAGCCCGCTCTGCCTCGCGCCTTCGCTGTGATAGAAGTGTCCTGGCTCGCACTAAAGCCCAAACCCGAACTGGGAAACAGAACCAGGAGGTTGTTTCATGTTATTTATGTGTGGATTGGCACAAGAATTGGCCTGGAGGTGTGACAGGGACATTCTGTACCCAGCACCCAGCAGTGGGGGACAAAGACAGGAGTCCCTTCACAGCCACGGGAATGTTGGGAAGGAAAGAGTTCCTGCTCCTGTCCGTTCCTGATGGCTGGGAATGCTCTGTGGAATGAGCCACAAACCTCGGGGCTCTGACAGGTGCAGGGAATGTTTCCAAAGAGGAAAAACCAAGCTTTGTGCATTACAACAACCATTTTATTGCTCAACTGTGCAATCAGCTCTAGCTGCCTTTCCCTTCGTGCTGCTGCTATTCTGTAACAAAATCAGCCTGGAACCGCTGAGTGATTATTTTCCCTTGGCTTGCTGACTCCTTCAGAAGCAGTCTCGTTGTGTGGGGATGAGGTGGGAAGCTGTGATCCCAAACAAAAGGCGCGGTTTGTGTTGCAGGAAGCCTGCCTGCAGGGGAACCTGATCGCGATCTGCCTGGAGCAGCTCAACGATCCCCACCCGCTCCTGAGGCAGTGGGTGGCCATTTGTCTGGGCAGGATCTGGCAGAACTTCGACTCGGCCAGGTGGTGTGGAGTGAGAGACAGCGCCCATGAGAAGCTTTACAGCCTCCTCTCGGATCCCATCCCAGAGGTAAAAATCCAGCTCCGCTGGTAAACCCCACTCGAGCTGGCAGAGGGACAGAAGTTCCTACAGAGCAGGGCTTTCTAGAGCTTTGTGTTTGTGTCTGGTTCGGAGAAAGATCTCACTGCTGTTTCTTCAAGGTGATGCAAATCAAACAAGCCCTACAAGAGGAGCTTCCAAAGAAATGCAGGGGGAGTTCACAGAGCCCCAGGCCCCTGGGATCTGGGCACTGCAGTTAGGAAATGCCGGGATTTTTGCTTCCTTGCGTATCAGAAGCTGTTAAAAATGTGTTCCCAAAAACTCACTGTGTGTTGCAAAAAACCCTGTAGTCTTTTTATCCAAGTGTGGAGGCTGTTCTCGCCCTGCTCATTGTGCAAATGCATCTTTAATTGGCTGTGTTTTACCTGTGTGGCACTCCCGGGGGAGGAGGGATTGTGCTGGGCCTGGCGGTGGCTGACGCAGCCCCTCAGACCCGGCACACACGCGGGAGAAGGGAGCTGAGACAAACACCTGATAACGTGCAGGGATTGCAGATGAGATTCCCCTCCACACCCCGACTCTGTCCTGCATCCTCCTCCTCTTGTCCCTGGCCCCATCCTCCCCACTTCCTGAGCAGTGTTTCTGCAGAAGTGGGGTGGCTTTCCAAAGTTTTCCCTGATTTTTCTCCATTTTTTCCACCATCCACCTTCCCGTGAGCCCGTACCTGGAGACTGTAGTCAGCACTGCTGTGAGAGATCCACATCCCACTGTGGATGTACCTTATTCCTGTTAATTAATATTCAAGGCAACACCAACTGGAAGAGTCACCCATGGGAAGGTCACTGAATATTCTGGGAAATTAAACATATCCTGCATCTATGAACGCTCAAAACTCACTTTGCTGAGGCTGCTGGGGTCGCTGCTCCCCACGGGTTCACCTGACGCAGGGGTTCAGCTTTGCAGAGCTCCCGTTGAGGGGGATGAATGGAATCAGAGGCAGCAGAGGGAACTCCCAGGGCTGTTTGTGTCCCCAGGTTCGCTGCGCCGCTGTCTTTGCTCTGGGGACCTTCGTGGGCAACTCAGCGGAGCGCACGGACCACTCCACCACCATCGACCACAACGTGGCCATGATGCTGGCCCAGCTCATCAACGACGGCAGCCCCATGGTCCGCAAGGTACGGCCGGGGCGGGGCTGGGGCCGTGCTGGGGCCGTGCTGGGGCTCTGCTCTGTGCTGCCACTGCTGCCTTGGGCTCACAGACACCAGTGGGCTCTGCTGTGGAGAGAGCTCTGCTCAGGGACAAGCTCTCCCTGCCTTTAGAACCCGGGCAGGGATCACAGCCTGCTCCAGAGCCGCTCTCCAGCTTCGGGAGAGTTACAGTTCTTGATGCGCTGTCGTACATCAATAGTACATTAAATGGTTTTTGACGTTCTGGATTGTTTTTGAGGGCTCTTCTGAAGTGTCCTAATGCTTGTGTTTATTTTGCTGGAACATCAACACCCTGGCAGTTGTCACCGGCTTTGCAAAGATTCATTTCTGTTGTCTTGTTCCAGCGTTTAATCAGTTTAATTCAAGAGAGAGCTGCGTGTCACACTGAGTGCGCTGTGAGATTCATAAATCTCTCCTTGGAGATCAGTCCCTGGGCAGAGACAGCAGCCAAAGCCAGCGCTGGCTGCTGCTCCCAGGGGAACCTTGTGGCTCCTGGAGGGGCTGGGCAACGCCAGGAGGGTCTGGCTGAGCCATGGGGGGCTGAGGACCCCCAGCCCTGCACAGCCCCTGGCTCTGAGGGAGCCACTCACATCCTGGGGGCTGGAGCAGTGTCAGACGCTGCATCAGTTTGATATTGTTGGGCAGAATCAGCCACGGAACCCCAGGATGGTTTGGGTTGGAAGGGACCTTAAATCTCATCCTGTCCCACGCCCTGCTGTCCATGGCAGGGACACCTCCCACGAGAGCAGGCTCCTCAAATGTGCGGGAAAGCCTGTCCGGGTAGAAAAGGCTTGTGAAGGATTGTGAGACAGAGTCCTCAGCTTTCTGCAGTTCGCCCCTGAGAATTAAGGGAGAGTTACCACCCTGTGTGGCCACCCAGTGATTCCAACAATGGCCTGTGTTTGCCCTCAGTCCCTCGCTTCTCACCTGGGTAACCATGAGGTGTTTCTTGTGCCCTTTCCCCAGGAGCTGGTGGTGGCCCTGAGTCACCTGGTGGTTCAGTACGAGAGCAATTTCTGCACCGTGGCCTTGCAGTTCATTGAAGAGGAGAAGAATTACCCTCTGCCTTCTCCAGCTGCGCCAGGTGGGGCTTTGGTCGGGGTGGGCAGGAGATGCAGGGCCTGACAGTACTCGGGAATTCTTTCAGGAGTTCTCCCAGCACAGTGAGCTTCTTGCTGGTGGGGATTTTTCTGAGAGCCCTGTTGTGACACGGTGAGTGACAGGCTGGGGAGATCCAGTGTCTGTTCAGCCCTGGGAGATGTCACATTGGAGGAAATCCATTGAGTCTCCACCTGAGCCATGGCTGCAGCTCACCAGGAACCTCCTGCCCCATTGAGAGATTCAGCTCCAGGCTGAAGGATATTGGCCAAGGCAGCACACAGGTTTATTTTCTTTATCCCCTCTCAGATCCCAGCTGAACGTTCAGTGTCACGGTGACCTGGTGAGAGCTCCAGCACACCCTGGACCAGCCCTGCTGCTGGGAGAGCCAGGCAGGGAAGGGAGGAACTCTGTGCTCTGAGCCTGTGGCCCCATCCCTTTTGTTGTGCCTGGGGCTTTTTGTGAGGAGTGAAATGTCCTGGTGGAGCTGTCACTGACCTCACCTTTCCTTTAGATTTAAAGAGTGGAAATCTTGAAGGGTAACAGGACTTGCAGAATCCCTGAGATAAGACCATGTGCTGTCTCTGCACAGAGTGGCTTTGTCTCCCTGTTCCCTGAATAACTGAATCCATTGGAAAATGAGCTCCTCCCCATCTGCTGCAGGCAATAAACACTGCGTGCAGTTCACACAGTGCCTTTCCTTACCCAGAGGAGCCCTGGAGCAGGACGCTCTGGAAGCGCTGGTCCCCAGCACTCTGCAGGGAAACAGAGCAGCTCTTCTGAGGCCGTGGGGCTCTGTGTGTGTGCTCAGGGTGAAACATGACTCGAAACCAGGCCTGGAATTTGGTCAGGAAACCAGAATGTTCATAGCTCCTGATAGTGAGAAAATCCAGGGGGAGTTGGATGAGCAGCAGCAGGGAGGAGGCGGCCAAGCTGCCTCAGGCTGTCCTGGCCCAGGGGCTGGGCAGTGGCAGAGAGAGAGGAGTTCCCAGGGCCCCAGGGAGGCACTGGCGAGGCCGGGCTCCCCTGGCCCTGTGGGATGTCCCAAATTCCCAGCCTGGGCAGCAGAGACACGGGGTCCCTGCTGGATCCGCTGCCTTGTCCCCTTCTAGCCTGGCAGAAAATGCCACATTCTGTTCGTGTGGGGGTGCTTTGGTGCCTGTTTGCTGGGAAATAACCGAGGTGCTGTGGCCGGGTTTGGTTTCAGCCGTCCTTGCTCACTCTTGCCTCGCAGAGGGTGGGAGCCTGACCCCGGTGCGGGACGGGCCCTGCACGCCACGGCTGCGCTCCGTCAGCTCCTACGGCAACATCCGCGCCGTCACCACCGCCAGGAACCTCAACAAGTCCCTGCAGAACCTCAGCCTCAACGAGGAGTGTAAGAGACACTTCACAGCTCTTCTGTTTTCCGTGCCCCTTGTGCCAGCCGGGAAGCACCACATGTGGGACAGCACAGGCTGGAACTGGCACTTCAGCCCAAATTACCCAGCTCCAAGGGCTCGGATGAGGAGCCCCCTCACAATTAGTTGCAATTTTGTGGTCATTAGCATTGATTTTTCTGAGTGTCTGGGGACCAAAAATGTGCCTTCCAGCTTCCAAGCCTAAGTGGGTTTTTAACTCAATCTTTTGCTTATTCCGTGTTTAATCACTCGGTATTAAAAAGGGGAATTGTGGCTTTGCCCCCTGGGTGAGGGGTTTCCTTCCCTGAGCGTGGCAGGATTTAGAGGAGGGCTGTCATGTCTGGGTGACAACTGTGCTCTCGCCAGCCCTCGTTCCAGCATCTGCTGTTTTCTCCTGGCAGCTGGAAGCTCGGTGGCGTTTTCCCCCGGGAACCTGAGCACGAGCAGCAGTGCCAGCAGCACGCTGGGCAGCCCCGAGAACGAGGAGTACATCCTGTCCTTCGAGACCATCGACAAGATGAGGAGAGTCAGCTCCTACTCCTCGCTCAACTCCCTCATAGGTGAGCCCAGCGCCTCCTGCCCTTCCCTCCTGCCTGATTCACTCCAGCAGAATTCCTCTCCCTGGTGGTGTGGCTGGGGAGGGAGGGGAGTGGGAGCTGTTGGCTCCAGTTCTAAGCTTCACCACAATCCTGTCAGGAACTCAGGCACAAAAATGTGGGGTGACACCACAGCTTTGCTTGCAGCTCTACCTGTAGCTTTTCAAACATTCTGAGCCACTTTGGCACGACACCGCAGGCGCCGTGCAGCAGGACCTGGCGTCTGGAACGGCCGCCTTCCAGGGAAAGCAGCGTGCACAGGGAGAAGCTGGGGAAAGCCTCCGTATTTCCCCTGTAACCAGTAAATGGGGCCATATTTTCACAACTCAGTGCAAAGGGAGTAACCCAGGGAGGAATCACCTGGGTGATGGAGCTGCCTTGACCAGAGAAACGTTTGCTCTGTGTTTTCCAGGAGAATTAATGGTGATTTGGGTCTCCCGAGCTGAAAGATTCAGGGATTGTAATTACTGAGCCCCTGTGGCAGTTTAAAATCATGAGTTCATTAGGAACTTGATCAGTTAATTTGCTTTTGATTATCAGTAATGACGCTGGATCTTCTGAAGCATGGCAGGGATGTTAGGAGATTTCTCTCCATCTTGAGCTGGGACTGGAGTTTTCCAGTTCCCGCTGGTGTGTGCTTGATGGCTGCTGCGTGTCTCACAAGAGCTGTGCAGCACAGCTGGAAACGGCCCTGGAGAGGAGCTGGAGGTGCTGAGGGGAACCTTGGGAAGAGAGAGCAGCTTTCCAAGGCCTCCCTTGTTCCCGTTCCATCAAAGAGCTCCGACCCAGCTGGAAACGCAGAGCTTAGAGAAGTGTTTAAAATTCATGACTCGCGCAGAATCCCATTACCTTCCCGTTTGCCTGCTGCAAGCCAGGCTCTCCTCATTCCCTCTGAAGCGCTGCCATCCTCCAGGCCCGTCTCCTGCTCCCCAGGGAGAGGTGGCACCGCCAGCCCCCGCCGCCCCCGGCTCTGCAGCCCAGCTTAACCCCGTTCCTCGGTGTCCTGACGTGCCTCGGCTGCTGCTGCGCAGCCAGCGAGGGGGCAGAGCCTCGTCGTGACTGCAGCAGTGTTGTGCTCCACTCTGGATCTTCTGAAAGGGGAGATGGGGCTTTGGCTCTGCCCTGACGCCTCTGCCAAGTGTCTGGGATGGCCAGAGCAGTGAAAAGGATGTTTGGGGCACGTGGGGAGACTCTGAATGAAGCAGAGATCTGGTCTGTGAGAGTGGAAGGAGAGATTTTCAGCCACAGTTTGTGCTCTGTGCTGTGCATTCCCTGAGCTGTTTCACGATCACAGAATTCCGGATTGGTTTGGGTTGGGAGGAGCCCATCCAGTGGGCAGGGAAGGGAGACCTCCCTCTGTCCCAGGGTGCTCCCAGCCCCATCCAGCCTGGCCTGGGACATTCCAGGGATCCAGGGGCAGCCACAACCTGCTGGTGCTCAGGTCTGCGTTCCTCCCTGGCAGTTTTAGGAGCATGGCGTGTCAGGAATTGTTCTGGATCAGTCTGCACTGGCACTGAGGCACCGTACAATGTTCTGCGTCCCAAAAACTTGAGGAAAACCTCTCCATTCCTCCTTGTCCCGTTTCACAAACAGTTCCTCAGCCAACCGTGGGCCAAATGTCCCTGTTATTGCTCCCCAAGCGCAGCAACACACGCTCTCAGCCGAGGTCTGTGTTCTCTGGCAGCTGCTCCTTGGCCAGACAGGCCAGTACCAGGAGAGACATTTATTTCTGGCCCACTTTTCCAGCTGGCAAGAGGCAGTTTGTGGTTAGTCAACAAAGACATCATTTTGGAAGGGAAGCTGAGCCTTGCTGCTTTTCCATACAGCCACTCATTAATCTTGGTGTCCTGGAAATGTTCGGTTTTAAGATAGGAAAAGGGATGGAATTAAGATGGGGCTTTGCATACCTCGGGGCTGATTATTCATATCCAAACTGCACGATGAAAGCCTTTGTCCTACAGAGAGCTTCGCTGGAAAGATTATCTTCAGGAGTGATCAAAGAAAGAGGAAAATAAATCTTGGAGCGATGAAATGCTGGGGAATTGTTGTCTTTTCCAGCAGGAGAGGCTGGGGGTGGAGAACTGTTTGCCATTTCCCAGGATCTGCCTCAAAGTGCCAGTGAGGGCGGAGGTTGCTGCAGTGAGGCTGAGGAGAGCAGAGGTGGAGGTGGACAGAGCGGTGCAGGAAGCAGAGAGTGTTGGGACAGGGCAGCCTCCCACTCTCCCTGTGCTGGAAGGCACCGAGATAATGAGGAGCTGGCCAGGCAGCAGCGTTTCTGTGTTTCTGGCTGGTAACGAGCACAGCAGCAGAGCAGGGGGTTTGGGTGGGGTTTGGAAACAGCCACTGGCTGCAGAGGCTGCTCAGGGGGGCTGATTCCCTGCTGCTGACACCAGCCCTGGCCCGGGGGCAGCTGCTCAGGGGAACTTCCTTCTGATGAGCTGCTCCTGGCTCGGCTGGGAGCGTGGAAAGCTCCAGCTCTGCCGCTGGAATTGCTGAGGGGTTGGAGGGAGCCCCTGCAGGGGTCAGGTGTGCAGGGACTGAGCTGCTCACCCAGCAGAGCTCAG
The DNA here is from genome assembly GCA_013400735.1 of Pomatostomus ruficeps. Lineage (NCBI taxonomy): Eukaryota > Metazoa > Chordata > Aves > Passeriformes > Timaliidae > Pomatostomus > Pomatostomus ruficeps. Next base: position 51,594 of record VYZT01041525.1, read on the forward strand.
GGAGCTGTGGGGATTTTGGGGTCCCTCCAGGTCCCTCCTGGGAAAGAACTGGATCTGTGGGATGCACATTTATGGAGCAAGTGCAGTTGGCACTGATGGGAGCAGCTCCCCGAGTCCTCGGGGCTGTTCAGCCGGAAATATTTCAGCTGCATTTCCCAGTGCCCAGAGGCTTCATCCCCTGTCCCTGGGTGCCTGTCTGAAGGTTTCGTTCCCTGGATTCCTGTGTGAAGGCATCATTCCCTGTCCCTGGATTCCTGTCTGAAGGTTCCATCCCCTGTCCCTGGGTTTCCATCCAGGGTTCCAGTCCCTCTCAGGACCTGATTTGGGGACAGGGGAGCAGCAGCCCCAGAGCAGCCATGGCTCTGTTTCTCCTGCCATGCCAGTGGGAAGTTAAACTGCCCCATCTGTGGAGGTCGGGGCCTGAAATCACTGCAGTGATTTCTACAGGGGATTGGAAAGAAACCCTGTCCCAGCCTGGCAAACCCAAGAGAATAAATAAATCCATCAGCAGCCAGGTTTGCGTCCACCATGGAGCTGCTGGAGCCCGGCCCGTCCTCGGGGCTCGCAGGTGAACCAAACCCCACATGTGCAGGGAAAATCAAACTCTGGGAAAGGTGGGCAATTTGTTTTTGACATTCTTTGCAGAGAGGGATCATTCTGTAGACGTGAGTCCCCACTGCAAGGTGTGCCGAGCTGGCTGGGAGGCAGTGACTAATTACAGAGCTGTCTGCTTCGATTAACGCCCGGCCCCTGCTCGGCTCCGGGGCTGCAGCTCGGGGACAGTTTGGGCATTGGGGCCCTAAAGGTGAGACCAAGCTGCTGTTCCTCCTGCCACCGCTGCTGCTCCCCTGATCCCCGGGACTGGAGCTCGGGATGTGACAGGAGCTGTGTCAGATGTGTCACTCCTGCGTGACCACACTGACAGTGGCAGCAGGGAGGATCAGCCGTGGCAGCCCCAGCCCTGAGCCCCAGGTGCCTTTGTAGAAATTCCCTGTGTTCTCCTCAAAGGCTGCCAGGTGAAGGGGGAATTGCACTGGCACAGTTCTGCTTGAAATTTGGTTTTTCCCTGACTCTTAGATGTATAAAAAATGTCGCTGGGTTTCTTTCCCCGTGAGCGAGGTGGTTGTCAGAGCCCCGGGGAAATCTGCTGGGTGCCCCCCTCGCTCTTCCTCCTCTCCCTTTCCTCTTTCTCTCTTTCTCGGGCTTTAAGGAATTGAGAATCCAGATTTCCCACCGGTGCTTATGTAACAGGCTGGAGTGTGGGAGGCAGAGCTCTGGGCACAGCTCTGGGCACACCTCAGACATTACCTGGCTGCTGCTTCACGAGCTCAGACTTTTTTCCTCCCACACTTTGTAGCACTTTGCCTCTCTCCCTCCTTTTTCTTTATCCATCCCCCCCTTCAGTTTTTCTTTCCCTGGTAATGGAAGCTTCCAGGATTTAACATTGTTAGATATTTACAGCCTTTGCAATTTTACGGTATTATATAAATATTATACAATATTACATAAATATGTGTTTACAGCCTTTACAATTTACTGCTTTATAACAATTTACATTGTCACAGGTTTTACAGCCTTGCCAGAGACTGCAGGGGCTCCAGGAGAACTGGAGAGGGAGTTTGCACAAGGGCTGGAGTGCCAGGACAGGAGGGAAAGGTTTCCCACTGCCGAGGGCAGGATAGTGGAAGGTGTCCACTGTTCCTCTCCTCCCAACTTTGTGTTTAGATGCCTCCAGAAACATGAGAGGAAAAGCAGCAACAGCTTGATCTGTCATTTACCGCTGATTGTGACTCATCTGAAATCTCTATTTTAGCTCCTTTTTTTTCTTTTTTTTTTCATCAGTGCAGCCACTCTAACATTGTCCAAATGGCTCCACTCCCAAGCGGGGCGTTGCACGATCAGACACCGGCAGGGCTCGGAGGCAGAATAACAAATCCTCGCCCAAAAGCAGCAAAATAAAATGTTCACGGAATTTTGTCGGTTGTTGCAAATGCTTATTAATTTGATTTGTACTTTGAATCTGTCAGTCCCTTCTGCCGAAATACCGAACAGCTGATCTGCTCATTAAATAACAAATTGGAGGAATTGATACAAATGTCAGTAGGAAAGACTGAGTTGGACTCGCTGCTCCCCGAAGGCTCGACTCCTAAAGCTTTGCTTTACACATTTAGTAAACTTGTAGAGTGTACTCTGAACAATTCAGTCAAAAGAACCACAGCAATCTAAGGCAGTAGCTGTGGGTTTGCACCATGAAGTGTTTCAGCTCAGGAAACGCAGACATTTTCCACTCGGCCTCTCCAGGTGATTTGCTTCAGGAGCCTGGAAAAGCAGGAGCTTGACTGGAGATGATTTAGGGCGTCTTTAATTTATTTTGCTGCCTCCTGCTTTGATTTCACGAGCCCTTGCAGAGTTCACAGACAGGCGAAAGGGAGACAAAATGCCCACGTGGGGTGTTTCTGAGCTCCTCTCTTGATGTTCCCTGCGATGTCGTCGGGTTGTTCGGAGTTCTAATGAATTTTCTCACATCGGATCAAAGCACCGGAGTTGATGGATTGTCATGTGCTGCAGGGCTTTGGGGTTTGTTGTGTTTTTTGTTGTTTCAGGTGTGAGTTTCAACAGCGTTTATACCCAAATTTGGAGGGTGCTCCTTCACCTGGCTGCCGACCCCTATCCCGACGTGTCCGACCTGGCCATGAAGGTGCTCAACAGCATCGCCTACAAGGTACGTGCCTGTCCCTGCCCCCCTGCGCCTGCCCGGTGTCCGGATGTGGATTGTTCCATGCTTAGGCAAGGCTTAGGCAGACTGACCTGGATGGGTCCGTTGGAGGGCTCTGCCTTTTGCAGGAGGAGCTTTTAGTGCTTCCCGCTGGTAAACGCTGCCCTGAACCCTCGAGCAGGTAAAACGAATGAATGGGGGCGGGCCCGGGGGTGTTCCAGGGTATAAATTATGTGCAGACCTCGTGCAGCAGGTCTGGTTTAGAAGTCTACTTGTCTAGATCAGTCCCTGGGATAACCCTTGAGAATCCTTCATTAAATTATCCGTTTGCAAACTGATTTAGATAATGCAAGTGGGACTGGCCTGCAGACTGAAGCCACAACGGCTCTCCAACCCAGGTGAACTAGTACATGTGAGTCAGCATGCAGACCCTGCCACTCCTCACCCCAGCCCAGGCTGGGTGCCTAAACCTCCATCCTCATCCCATCTCATCCCGGGGGTGACAGGATGGCCCTGGAGGTGCCGCCCTGGGGCAGCACCTTCCCCCTGCCCGGGCCGGGCCACCCCAGGACATCTTCTCACCCCGTGCGTCCCCTGGCCGGGCACAGAAAGCTCCCTGCGAACCTTTCTGGCCACTCGAGCATCCAGACCATGAGCCATTGCAATGGGACCTCTCTTACTGGGCACAATCCCGGCTCCCGGGGCTGCAGTAAGAGATGCCAGCGTTGTGCACTGCCATCCCAACGCCTTAGAGACCTCTGCTTTGAAATCACATTTTCTCCCGAGACAACAGTGACTGACTTGAGCTCGGATGTGTTTGAAGTGCACGTGCCAGTGAGTGGTGAGGGCTGGGTTTGGGACGGGGAATTCTCTTGGCAGTGGGGGCAGCAAGTGCAGCCCTTTCCTGGTGAGACGGGGGTACAAGGAATGGTTTCCAGGCTGGAGATGTCAAATGAGGGGAAGAAGGAAAGGAAAAGGCGGAAGTTTTCCCTTTCTCTGCTCTAGATGCGTGAAACTGTTTCAGTTCTGTGTTTGGAAGGCTCTTTGCAAAATGAAATGTTGCTCCAGCTGTTAAAAGGGATATAAAAAGGAACCAGAACTGCTTTTCCTGACTTAAATACGTTCTCAGGAGTTGCTCGCTGGCCGGTGGAGAGGTGGATCGGTATCGGGGTTGATATCGATGCCGCTGTGCCAGCAGGAGCTGTGATCGTTCCGTTGCCATATCCCTGGGGAATGTTGTGACTGCTGGGGGCAGTTCTGGGGTGACTCTGACACGTGTGGGCCTGGCTGTGCTGGTTCTGACCGAGCCCCAAAGCTCAAGTGCTGGGTCTCATGCATCTCCCGCTGCGCGGCCGGGCCAGCTGCTCTGCGCCTGCTTCCTAAGGCAACGGCTCCTCCAGGGGGCTTGGGGAACAGGAAGCATTCCCATTTACAGGGGTTTATCTGGGGATGCTTCAGCGAACAAAACTGGTTTGTTCTCCTCCGCCTCAAGGTCCCCAAGGAAAGCGCTCGGTCCCGGCTTCGCACCGCGCATGTCGGGGGCTTTGCTTTGGCCAGCACCACCTGCCTGGGGTGGCTTCTAACAAGGCTTTCTGCTGAAAACAAAACCCCCAAAACACCGCCCAGCCAGCCTGGTGACTGCCCAGCGCAGTGGCTGTGAGGCTCAGATCCCAGTCTGGCCTCCACCGCTCCCGTTCAGGCCGTGCCGTGGGCGCCACTGCGGGGCCACGCCAAGCTCGAGGCTCTGCTGGGAGCTCAGGCGGGAGCTGCCCGTGTCTCATCCCAGTCAGTGACAATGAGATCCTTGCTGACCGTGCCCCGGGACCTTTCCTTGGCGCTGCTGGAGCTTTGTTGGATGTAGGAGGGAGCGCTGGACGCCGCTATGGGCGCTGCTCCTCCCCAGAGTGTGCAAACCCCCACTTCAGGGGTTGAATTTTGTCAAATTTTGTTTGCAGTGAATGCAAACAAAAATTATTTTTTCTTGCTTAAACGAAAATACTGCTTCAGGTGATGTAAAACACTTGAATGTTCCAGGGGTTTAATACTTTGGTTTAATTACTGTAGAATTCAGGGAAGGAGAAGCTTCATTTTGGAGCTGGGCCAGCTGAGGTTTTCTTCCACTGGCACAGCTGAGCGGAGCACTGCGGTCTGGGGACCTGGCTGGGGGTTCAGTGGGAACAGCTGGGCCAGCTGTCCCTGGGCTTCCACCTCTGGAGAGTAGTGAGGGGCTAAATATTGCACAACCGTGGAGTGGTTTGGGTGGGCGGTGCCTTAGAACCCATCCAGTGCCACCCCTGCCATGGCAGGGACACCTCCCACTGTCCCAGGTGCTCCCAGCCCCGTCCAGCCTGGCCTTGGGCACTGCCAGGGATCCAGGGGCAGCCACAGCTGCTCTGGGCACTGTGTGCCAGGAGGAAACCTCACAGGAAGAATTTCTTCTCAATATCCCATCCCACCCTCACAGGAAGAACTTTTTCTCAATATCCCATCCAACCCTGCCTCTCTGGGGACATTGCAAACCCCCTGGACACGTTCCTGTGTCACTTGCTCCAGGTGGCCCTGCCCTGGCAGAGGGGTTGACCTGGATGATCCCCAGAGATCGCTCCCAGCCCCACTATCCCGTGGTTGTTGTTCCCCAACGAGCCCAGCCTGTCCTGCTGGGGTTTTCCCGGGTGCTGTGGAGCCGTTTCTGCAGCCGGCTCTGGGTGCGGGGAGCAGCCGGTGTGTGGGCAGCCCGAGCGTGCAGCCTTTCTGCAGGAACCGGCTGCTGCTCCCTTCCCGGGGCTCATTAGGCACTGCTGGGCCTCACCCAGGCTGCGGCTGCCGTGGGATTTATGTTTGTGATGCAGATGGGAATGGTGCAGTTCTGCTTCCCGGCCTGAGCCCTGGAAAACGCCCAAACCTGCTTTTTGTCAGCACCAAAACAAACAACAAGGACCTGGTGTTCAGGGTTGGCCTCTGGAGGGTTCCTGAAATCAAAAAGTCTTGAAAGGAGGGTTTGCTGCTTTGTCCAGGTGTTTCTAAAGGAAGGCTTGGGGCTGAATCCCGGAATCACAGAATCCTTTAGGCTGGGAAAGCCCTCTGAGCCCATCCCGTCCAACCATTCCCCCAGCACTGCCAAGGCCACTGCTGACCATGTCCCCAAGTGCCACATCCCCATGGCTTTAAATCCCTCCAGGGATGGGGACTCCGCCGCTGCCCCAAGCAGCTGTGCCAGGGCTGCAGAGCCCTTCAGGGAAGGGATTTTCCCCGATATCCAACCTAAACCTCGCCTGGCACAACCTGAGGCCGTTTCCTCTTGTCCTGTTGTTCCCTGGGAGCAGAGCCTGAGCCCCCGGCTGTCCCCTCCTGCCAGGGAGCTGTGTGGAGCCAGAAGGTGCCCCCAGAGCCTCCTTTGCTCCAGGCTCAGTGTAGGATTTTTGGTCATGGTGGGAGCTGCAGGACTCAGTCAGGAGCTGTGAGGGGAAGGCTGGTGCCTGTGGGGAGCCCTGCACAGCTGAGGGGACCCCGGGCTGTCCCCCTGCCCCGTGTTTGGGGTGCTGGGGCAGGTCCTGGCTGCAGCTGGCTGGGGGAAAGGCTGCTCAGGGCCATTTCCCTGCAGGCAGCACTCTGGGTGAGTGTTCCTGCCCAAGGCAGCAGTGAAACCCCTCGAGTGTGGGAGCAGCTGGGGCTTGGGGTCACCCCACAGCCCGTGGGAGCTCCCTCCCTGCCCCGCGCTGGCCGTGCCGGGGCTGTGGGCGGCTCCTGAGGCTCCGTGTGTTCTCCCCAGGCCACGGTGAACGCGCGGCCCCAGCGCATCCTGGACACCTCCTCGCTGACCCAGTCGGCCCCCGCCAGCCCCACCAACAAGGGAATGCACATCCACCAAGTGGGGTAAGTGCAGCCCGGCCCCCCAGCACCTTCCGTGGGGCGGGGTGGGTGCTCCCTGCCCGGCCCCATCCCGGGCACTGCCCCAGGGACAGGAATGTGGCTCTGGAGTCAGCAGTGTGCGGTGTCCAGCAAGGAAAGCTCTGGGAAAGGTGGGGAGTTTATTCCTGTTTTCCTTGAGGGCAAGGAGTAACAAGCCCCGCTGGGTAGCTGAAGGTGAATTGGAAGGAAAAGCCGACTTTGGCTGCATTTACCTTTCCTGAGCTCCAGTGCCCAAATTCCCACTGACGTCTGAGCTGTATCTGCTGCGCTTTGAGCTGATAAAAGCCGGGGTTAAGTGATGGCCAACACCCCTGCCTAACCTGCAGGAAACAGAGAGCGGTGTGGGCAGAGCTGGGGGCTGGACGTGCGAGCATTTCCCAAAACTCCTCTCCAGGAGAAAACACCGCACGTTAGATCTGCTGGTCCCGTAACCAGCGAGCACCAGGAAGATTCCGGGGTGGAACAGAGGGCCCAATTTAAGTTCAAATGGATCGAAGCTGCAGTCCCCCCATGGAACGCAGTGCCTGGGCAGGGTGGCTGAGGTCAGGCAGCACGGATTCCCGGAATGTTACAGTTCATTCCCTCAGCCTGGAGCTGGCACAGCCAGGGTTCACTCTGGGTTTGGGGTTGGTTTGGCCTTTGGAGGGGATGTGGGAATTGTGATGTTCCTGTAGAGGAGGCACCGCAGTGAAACACAAACCTTGTGAGAAAGAAACAAAGTAAAAACAACACAATTCACCTGCAAGGCTCGTGTCCAGTGACACCCGAATCCTGTCCCTCTGTTTGGTCCCTCAGAGCTGCCACTCCGACCACGAGCACGAGCAGCTCCAGCCTGACCAACGAGGTGCCCAAGCAGCCGGTGAGCCGGGACCTGGCGTCCGTGCGCCCCAGCGTCACCAACGTGGGCGTGCAGTACACCCCCCACTCCCACCAGTTCCCCAGGACCAGGAAAATGTTTGACAAGGGCCCAGAACAGGTAAGGAGACATTTCCTGCCAGCCCTGACAGCTTCTCCCCGCCGGGGTTTGTCCCACATTCCGTCGGTTGTGGTTTATTTCTGTGCATCCCTCGTTTGCTTCCAGCTGCTGCTAATCCAGATTGGCTTCCTCTAAGCAGCCAAATAAAAATTGATTAATTTATTTTCTTCAGGATAAATTGCGTTTTATAGCTTCTGAGAGGGCATTATTCACTTCTGCCACTAAGCAAAGTGTCTAATCACAGTCAATGGCTGACTCTTCTGTAAACATTTGTCTGCCTGAGTGATAACCCCGAGTCAGTCCCTGACCCCCGGGGGCTGCTCCAGCCTCGGCACCGCAGGGACAAGGGGACAAGGGACACTTGTGATCACGAGCAGAGAGTGCTGCAGCACCTTCCCTCCTCAGGGGTTTGGCAGCACCAGCCTGGATTGTATTTCTGCAAACCTGGCTGGAAGCTGAGGGAAGGGAGCAGCTTTTCCCTTGCCTGGCTGGGGCAGTGGGGGCATCCCTGGGGGTGTCCCTGTCCCCTGCAGGGGGTGACCCTGTCCCCTCCCCACAGACGGCCGACGATGCTGACGACGCCGTGGGACACAAGAGCTTCATCTCGGCGGCGGTGCAGACGGGGTTCTGCGACTGGAGCGCCAAGTACTTCGCCCAGCCCGTCATGAAGGTATCCTGGGCGTGCAGTCCCAGCTGGCCCTGGGCTGGCCCTGCCCTTTCTCCTGCCCTTTGCTGCAGCCTGGGGAGCAGAGGGATGGATTTCCCTACCCCGGGGAGCTCCGGGGAGCTGTGGCACCACCTGTCAGCAGGAGGGAAGCAGTGACCAGAGGGAGCAGGAGGGTCACTGAGGGTGGGGACAGAGACGGAGCCCCGGGGGAAAAGCTCTGCTCCCCATGGAATGTAGGAATGAGGAGAGGTTCTGTGTCCAGATCCCCCAGCCCTGCCTGGTTGCACTGCAGAGTTGTTCCACCTGAAATGCTGTGCTTCTCTGCATATAGAAAACTGCATTATAGCTAAAATCAATTCGTTTTTTAAATAAATAAATGGAATGAGGAAGGCCTTTCATTCCAGAAAGGGCAGTGAGAGGCTGGAGAAAGAGAGCTGCTGTTTTCTTTCTGCCACTCCAGCTGAATCCCCTGGCTGTGGTAAAAGAGGCAGAGAAGTGGTGGAGCGAGGCCACAGGGGCAGCAGGACAGACCCTGTGCCTCGCTGTCCTCAGGCGGGGTTTGGGAGCTGGGCTCTGCTTCCTTTAACTTCCAGAGGAGAAGGTGAGAGTGGCTGGATGCCCACGAGTGCCTGGGGAAGCTTGGGGAGCATCGTTTTTGGGTTTTAAAGTTTAAAAAGATTTAAGAAATGGTGTTCTAGCAAAAAATAAGAGAGATAATGACAAACCTGCATCCAGGTCTCTTCAGAAGTGACTTGTTTGGGTAACTCTGTGTGAAGTGAGAGAGAAACCGAAGCCTTGTTCCAGGAAAAACCCAAACCTGAGCCCTCCAGAGATGGGCAAAGGTCATCAGTGACTGGAAGGAGAAGCTGTTAAATTCCCAGAAAGTTTTAGCTGTTAAATTCCCGGAATGTTTTAGCCAAAGCTCAGGTTTCAGGTCTAAGTGTGAACCAGAACAAGCAGCAAATCTCCCTCATTAAAGGCAACCTTTGGTGCCCTGGGAGTCCCAGGGAGCCCGGGCGGTGTCAGGACTGAGCTCCATCTCTTGGAGGGGTTGCTGTGCCGGGCAGGGGCAGTGCCCAGGCTCCATCAGTGCCTCTCCACGTGCCCAGGCGCTGCCACTGGGATCCCGAGGGTGAGGAAATGGTGAAATGGGGTGGGTTTAGCGCTGCCTCCTCCGGGAGCTGGGGCTGAGCCGCCATCCCCACTCTGCTGCAATGTTCAGGTGCTGGGGTGGGGTAACTGCCCAGGTTTGAGGATGTCAGAACAGGGCAGGCTCGTGATTTCCTCAGGGAATCGCCAGTGAAGCCATTGCCTGGCTCTTCCTCAGCTGCTGGGAAATTCCCCTTCTGCTGGAGCCTCCGAGTGATTCCTTGGGACACCTCTGGGCTGTGGGGCTGGGCTGCCTGGCCAAGCTTCCAGCAGGGCTGCTTCTCCTCAAGATGGGTTTCTGTGTTTTAATTGAAGAGCAGACCAGGGCACGAGAGGGGGGGAAGATGATGTTTGAGCTCTCGGTTCTTATGAAAAGCATTTGTCTGCTCCTTGAGGAAAGCTCTTCCCAGGGCCGGGGTGTGTTTATTAATGGAATAAATCAGAGCAGGCAGCCAGGCACGGGCAGGGGCAGCGGGGACGTGGGGAGCGCTGGGGGGGGTGCCTTTACTGCTATTTCCTGCACATAAAACAGACTAAATTGCTTTAGGGGAGGCAGTAAAACCGTGGAGCGTTCCTGTAGTGGTTCCCAGGAGCTGGGGAGGGAAGGAGTGGGAATGGGGGTTCCTGGAGTCCCGGGGTGCTCCATGTGCCCCTGGGAGCAGCAGCAGGCACAGCCCTGGCTCTGGCAGGAGCTCCCTGAGTGTCTGGGGCTGGGAATTCCGCCTGCCTGGCTGAGCTTCTGGCCGTGAACTGTCCTCACCAGCCATGGGGGGAGCTTGGACAGAACCGAACCTGTGCTTTCCAACCAAACAAGGGAGAGAATTGAGTTCCCTCTGACTTCTGCAAAGCAGCTCTGAAAGGCCAAGGAGAGGAGCTTCCTGCAGGTGTTCTCCTGTCCTAGCAGGGAGCTGTGGTAACTCTGGAACTGGACTGGCTGCTGTGAGTGCAAGGGACAGGGAGAAATCCCTTCTGAGAACTTGCTCGGAGGTTTCTTGGCTGGGAGTCAGGGCTGACAGCTCGGGTACTGCCTGAGTTTCCATGGAGCCTCTGTTCCTGCAGTCCCTGTTCCTGCAGAGACACAGAACAGTCCTGGCTGGTGGCTGCTGCCTTTTGGGAGCTTCAGCCTCGTGAAAAAGGCAAAGAGTAAAGTGTAGCGAGTACTGATGCTTAATTCCAGCCGTTCTTTCGGAGCTGCTGCCTGCCTCCATAAACAGGGAAAGACAAGACAACTGTTCCTGTAATGAATAAACATAAAATGACTGTGAGTGCATCTTAGTCATATTTAATTTATGAATTTAGTTTTGCTTCATGGACCTTGCCCTGAGAATGCTTTCACTGGAAAGACTGAGGGATTAATTCCCAGTGTAAATCAGGGGCTCCGTTTCAGGCCATCATTCCGGGTTTGATTTATTGATTATCTAATCAAATGAAGGAAAACGCTGCACTGTAAATTCTCCCTGTGCCAGGAAAAGCAGGTCCCAGCCCCGGCTCTGATCTCTGCAGAAGCTTTTCCTCCTCCTGCAGCCCCCCGTGGCACGGGGCTGTTCTGGGAGCCACGGGGGCTGTTCTGGGAGCCACGGGGCGCAGGAAAGCCTCGGTGCCAGCTGTCAGGAAGTCCTGAGTCAAGGAGAGCGGGAGCCAGCATCTGTTATTTCCAGGGCTGGCAGAACATGCAGGCAGGAGCTGGGAAGGATCCTGGAAGGTGAGAATTACATAAGCAGCCCTTCCTGATCAGTCCCCGCCGGAGCTGCTGCGCTCCGCCTGGGCCCTGGGAGAGGAGTGAGATCCCTGCCTCTGCTGCAGGAACGGGAACCAGGGAGAACTGGATTTGCTCTGGAGCCAAGGGCCAGGTCCTGCCTGCTCCCCTCTTGCACCCACAGCCACGGGGAGAGGGAGAGACTCGGCTCGGAGAAGGAAAACCTTGCTGGGAGGGTTTGGTGCCCACCCTGCAGCTGGAGCGTGGCCAGGGAGGGAGCAGAGCTGAGCTTCCCCTTGTCAGGGACCCTCCCTCCTGGCAGGACGGTCCCCAGAGCCCTGCAGGGCGGTGTGGGGACCAGGGCAGCCTTTCCCTGCCTGCTCTGACCCTGCACTGGCGCTCCAAGGGCTCTTCCCTGGGCTGTCTTTAATTTATTCCCGGAGAAGCTGGATTTTCATTAAGGTGTAGGTGTCATCTCTTCCCCTCTCAGATTCCTTTGATGTATTTTAGCTCAGGTTTGTTTATTGCTTTTCATTAGGGGTCGTTTGTCATTGCCTTTCTAATAGGTGTTGTGCTGAAATAAAATGCTTTTTTTTTTTCTGCCAGGAGGAAAGGTGGAGGGTGGCCTTCTTATTTTTATATTTATTTTTAAAAAGCAGAAGTCCAGCTCAGTAGCAGCTGTTTTCCAAAGGATAGCGTGGTTTGGAGGCAGCGTTTGTAATAGTGACAGATGATTTGAGGGAAGATGGGGTTTGTGGGGCGTTTGTCCTCCTCCTCCAAGAGTGACTTCTTTGGAACGAGCAGCATCCAAAGCTGGATCAGAATCCTGCAGCTCAGCTCCTTCACTGATCCAAGGAGGGTTCTGGAGCAGGGGAGCCTTGGATAATTTTTGGAGTATTAAAAACACCTCATACGTGGCTCCTGCCGTGGTTTGGGGTGAGATCTGAGGAGTTCACTGCTTTGGATGCTGAGCTCTGAGTCGGGGTGGGAATGCCCATGGTGGGAGCAGCCGAGCCCCGGCCTGGCCTCGTGCCTGGAGCACAGGTTTTGTAGGGAAGCCGTGGAGAGCAGAAACCTGGAGCTGTGGGGTGTGAATAAATATCATCAAATGGCTCGGAGTGGCTGTGGCCGCAGGGCCACTCTCCGATTTCAGGGGGATTTTGTGTGACCCGAAACAGGGACCCAAAACGGGGGCTGCTCTGGTGAATGGCAGTGGGATCCTGAGCATCCCGGGGATTTGGGAATGCAGCTGTGCCCTTCTCGGCCAGCAGCCCTTGACTAGCAGGAGAATAAAGATCTCAGTGTGTTCTGAGCTGGCTGCACCAGGGCTGTGCTCCCTCTTTGATCTCGGGGTTGCTGCGTGATGCTTTTCAGCTGGGGAGAGTTAAGAGAGAGATCGGTGTTGTGCTGCGATCAGACCCGCGGCGCTGACAGGGGCAGCACCACGGCCACGGCGACATCTCTGAGCTCATCTGTCTCACTGGCTGTGGTCTGTGTGTGTTCCTGCCCTCAGATCCCCGAGGAGCACGACCTGGAGAGCCAGATCCGCAAGGAGCGGGAGTGGCGCTTCCTGCGCAACGCCCGCGTCAGGAAACAGGCCCAGAAGATCATCCAGAAGGGTGAGTGCTTCCCTTGCTGGGGACTCTGATCTGCAAAACCCCAATTAGTGATGCCCCCAATTAGCGATGTCCCCAATTAGCGATGTCCCCAGTCAGTGATGTCCCCAGTCAGTGGTGCCCCTCCCGCCGGTGCCTGTTCCCTCCCGGCGCGGGGCAGGCGATGCAGCTGCAGCTGCAGGAGTTTCGCTGCTGCTCCCCCACCTTTCTGCTCCCAGCTGGGTTTGGGCCCCAGCTGAGGCTCTGTGTGCACAGCAATGGAAGGTGCAGAGCTGCAGGATAAACTCCAGAGCTGCAGCCTCAGGGTTTGCTGTGGGACAGGCACGGTCATGGCAGAGCAGCCCTGCAGCTGCTGGACCTGTCCCCCAGCTCAGGAGGCACCTCAGGGCTGTCACTCATGTCCCCTGCCCTGCTGAGCTCTGTGAATGATTGTTTATATCCCGTTATATTTGGGGTATTTGTGTGCCTGGGTTGCCTGTGCTGCTCCCAGCCTGCCCCAGGCCGGTGCTGCGTCAGCGGGAGCTCCCCAGGAGCCTGGAGTTGCATCTTCTCAGGGCTCTCTGAGGCAGCTTTGGGCTGGAATTCTCTCAGCACGGGAATTTATTCGAATAAACTGGAACCTAATGAAGCTTCCTGAGGAATTTGCATTCCTCAGTTATCCCTGCTGGCGTGCCCTGAGCAGCAGAGGCTGGAGAGCCACAATTCCAGGAGCTCCCGGTGGCGTTCCCGGGAGCAGGGCTGGGGCCGGGGCTGCTCCTCCCCGGGGCTGCTTTTCCGGGCACACAGGGCTGGAAATCCCCGTGGGCTGAAGGAGAAGCGCCCAGGGCTCAGCCCTGCCGGGTGAGGCTGCTCCTGGGAGAGCAGTGTGGAGCTTCGTGCTGGGAAACTGCGGAATATCATCAACCAGAGAAACGAGAAATGATCCTGGAGCCCAGGAGATGGCCCGGGAGATCTGCTGGAATACAAAGAAGGGGATTTTTCATGCTTGCCTGGAGAAGTTAAATCTCTTTCTAGGCGGTGTTCATATTTGGTTGCTTGACCTGAGTGACTAAAATGCCACTATTCATTAAAAAAATAATGAAAACGTGAAATATTAAAAAGAACTAAAACAGACTTACAAGCTTTTAATGAAAATTAGATTCAATGGATGCATTCTAAAACAAACTCGAGCTGAATGGATGTCTCCTGGGTTTGGGGGTTTGTGTGATGAATTCAGAGTGCCAAAACGCAGCAGTGTCAGGGGTCCCTACACTGCTTGTGAATAGCAAACTGCTCCGAAGACAAGATGGGGAAAAGTCTTTACCAATTGTTTTAAGGTCTCTGTGGAAAATACATTTTTCATTTGCAAATTAACCTAAAATTTAAGGGAACTGAAATGGAAAGTTAAATAAATAATCCACAAGCTACAGTGAAATGCTGGGTTTTAAATTTAAAGAGAAGGCATTCTCATGTTTTATATTTTGAGGAAATAGCATTGGCTTTCCCCTCAACACAAACTGGCGTTTCCCTCGCTTTGGCTGCGCTTGTTCTCCTTGGCTGCCACTGGGAGGGGTGAAGGATTTGTCCCCACAGTTCTTGGTTTGTGCCTCAAGCCCTGGGACAGGCAGGGGGTTTGGGAAGCTCCTGGAGGGAGGGAGGGAGGTGCTGGGGGTGTCCTGGTGATAGCTGGGACACCCCGGGTGTGAGCTGAGCTCCCTCCTGTCCCCGCAGGCATTTCCCGGCTGGACGATCAGATCTTCCTCAACCGGAACCCGGGCGTCCCCTCGGTGGTGAAGTTCCACCCCTTCACGCCCTGCATCGCCGTGGCCGACAAGGACAGCATCTGGTGAGGGCTGGGGACAGCTGGGACAGCTGGGACAGCTGGGTCTTCGTCCTGGTTCTCTCAGGAGGTGCAGGTGCTGAAATCCTGCCCTGGGAGGGTGGGAGGCCCTGGCACAGATTCCCAGAGCAGCTGTGGCTGCCCCTGGATCCCTGGCAGTGCCCAAGGCCGGGCTGGACAGGGCTGGGAGCACCTGGGACAGTGGGAGGTGTCCCTGCCATGGCAGGGGTGGCACTGGATGGGCTCTCAGGTCCTCCCAACCCAACCATTCCAGGATTCCGTGACACATTATTGATCAAATGATGCCGAGCTCCAAAGGAGAAATCCAAACCGCGCCAACACCCGTGAGAGGCAGTGGGGTAACAAGGGCCTCTCTTCACAGCCTGCACAGGGACCTGGAGACTCACTCGCTGTGTCTTCCTCCCACAGCTTCTGGGACTGGGAGAAAGGGGAGAAGCTGGACTATTTCCACAACGGGAACCCTCGGTACACCCGGATCACAGCCATGGAGTACCTGAACGGGCAGGACTGTTCCTTGCTGCTCACTGCCACCGGTAAGGGACACACTGTGCCACCAGTGGGGCAGGGGCAGGGGCAGAATTCCAGTCCAGGTGAGCTGCTCTGCACCTTGTTCCCTCCAGGGACTGATCCCAACCGGATCCCAACCTGACTCTTCCCTCCCTGCCCTCACCTGCCCGGTCTCAGCCATTTCCAGGGCCAGACTGGCAGGTTCTTCTGGCAGTGCTGAAATCTCTCAAGCAGGAGCTGCAGAGGCTTCCCAAGGAGTGGCCAGTCCAACACTCGCTAAAGCCATTCCCAGCTGAGCCCTTGCTTGTCACTGCAAGGCCATGGTCACCTCCTCCTGTGGCTCCCCTGGGGAAAGGGGATTTTAGTTGGTCAGAGCTGAAACGGTGCAGCAGCCAAAGCACAGGAACTCCAGTCCTGTTCCTGGGGCTGTGCTCGTGCAGAGCAGGCAGGGCTCAGCTCTGTACCCAACTTCTCCGGTGGTTCTGGGTTTCTGTCCCTCACACCTGAGCTGAGCAGCTCCCCAGCTGCACCGAGGGGCTGCACGAGGAGATCTTGCCCAGCCTTTGCTCTGTAAAGCTGTGAGTCAGATCTGCTCCTCTCGCATCCCAAACCTGGCACACTCAGGGTGTTTCCAGCAGCTTCTCCAACTTCTGCTCAGCTGCACAGGTCGGGTGTAATGAAGGGAGGGGGAAGGGGAGCTGAGAGGGCCTTTAGGAGACGTTTCTTTCAATTTATTGATTCTTAGCACAAAAGTTTCACAGATGGGGAGCAAATTGAAAAAAATACACAATGTTCTCGAAAGATTTGCTGCTGATGGGCTGGGCTTTGATGCTGCTGCTTCCGTGGGGCCGTTCTGTGTTGAGTGGGTACTTGTGCAGCTCTCGGCACCAATCGTGAGGAGGACGGAGATGAATCCTGGAGAAAATGAATGTCAAGGGAATGGAGAGACATTGAATATCAGGTGTAATTCAAGGGAGGGGAAAAGCTCTTCCAGAACGGCTCCAGCAGAACAAAGCTTTGGGTTTCTTGGATGTAAATGAGGGAGGAAAAACAACTCCAACAAAAGGTGCTCGGGTGACACTCTGAGCTTTGGGGTCTGGTGACTTCAGTCCTGCTTCTCCTCCTCTTCCTCGTGCACAAGGAGCTGTGGGAGCTGCAGCAGCAGTGACTTTGCCCTGTGCTCTCTGTGCTCCCCCAGACGATGGTGCCATCAGGGTGTGGAAGAACTTTGCAGACCTGGAGAAGAACCCGGAGATGGTGACGGCCTGGCAGGGGCTGTCGGACATGCTGCCCAGCACACGAGGTGGGTCCTGCCGAGCTTTTCAGGGGGAAGGTGAAATTCAGCCTTTGCTCAGCTCTGCTTGTGGCACCCGTGACCTCCTTTGGCCCCAGCTCTGGCTTTGGCTCCTGTTCTTCCCTGTTTATTGTGGGTCAGGAGGTGGCAAAGGAGCGCGTGGTCTAAATCTGGCACATGCAGAAGGGCAGCACAGTGAGACGCTGGCCTGCTTGGAGTGTTAGGAAAGCTGGGCAGAAAAGGGTGTAAAAAGGAGCACTGGCATCCAGCCACACACGGGATGAAGCCAGAAAATCAGTTTGTGTAACCCTGAAATCCTTTTTAGGACGTTGCAGGAGGTTTTAGGATATTAAAGGAGGCTTTAGGATATTGCAGGAGGTTTTACAGCATTCCGGGAGGTGGATGGTCCCTCCTTCCCAGACCCCATCAGGTGTTAATGCTCTCCTGGCAATTCTCTGTCACTGGAATATTTGCAGTCGAGGCTCCAGGTTTCTCCGTGCGCCGTGGTTCAATCAGCGCTCGGTGGGATTGATGGAGGAAGCGCTGGATGAGGCTGCCTGGCCCGTGCTGTGCAGGAGGTCAGATGAGATGACCATCATCATTCATCCTGACCTTAAAAGCTGACAGTTCTCATTTCTGAGCTGATGTGGTTCCTCCCAGGAGCCTGACACAGCTCTTGCAGCTATTCATTGGATTTTCCCGGCGCTGCCTCGCGTGGGTTGTTTTTCCCTGCACGCCTCCCCGTTTGTCTCGGGGAAGAGGAGCTTCGTTTGGGGCAGGGGAGGCTCAGCCTCGCCGGGGGCAGTGCCCAGGACTGATGAGGAGCTGCTGGAAGCTCAGAGCCCGCTGTGCAGGTGGCAGGAGCTGCCCTTTGCAAGGTGGCAGCAGCAGCAGGAGGGGCTGCTGAGAGCAGCGTGCCCAGGAGCCCTGACGAGCAGCTGCCCTCGGTGGTGCCATTTCTGTGCCGCCAACCCCAGCTGTCCTGCGTGCTGGCTGCTGTTCCCCATCCCTGGATCCAGCCCCTGGGCCGCCCTGGCCGTGGCTCTGGTGCTGGGCAGGGAGGATGCTGCCCCTGGAGCTCCCTCAGCCCTGTCCCATTGTCCTGCCCTCCCCTCCACGTGCACCTTGCCAGGGCAGAGCCTGTGCTGGCTGTGCCTCGCTCTGGGCAGGATTTACACCCAGGAAGGATTGTCATTGTCTCTCTGGGCAGGATTTACACCCAGGAAGGATTGTCAGTGTCTGACACTGCAGAACACAGAGCTGGGTGGTGGCATTTGCCAAAACAGGACTGGGGAAACTTTAAAATCTCTTCTCTTTAGGATTGGGGGTTTTTTTCCCCCTTGGCTTTTTCTTTCCCCTATGGACTGAAGCAGTCTGGGGCCTGTTTTCTCTGCCTCCCACCCCCCCAGCATAGTGGGCAGGAGAGAAGGACAGATCTGTTTGTGGAGAGAGGAATGAAAGTAGCCACTTCAAAAGAGCTAAGTGGAGCAAGTCCCCGTGGAAATGAGAGTCTTCAGAGTCATCTGCTGCCAAGACCACAGCTGTGGTCCAGCACTGGCTCAGGAAACTGAGGATGCATCTTTGGAGCTGCAGAGCTCAGGAGTTTTCCTGGAGTTTGTTTGGTCCCACTATCGATTTCCTCCCCTCCTCTCCCAGCTTTTCCCCTGTGTCAGAATGTCACCCTTGCCTCTGAATTGCTCTTGAGAGCTGCCAGAACATGGCCAGAACATGACTTTCCTGCGCCATTTTCCCCACTTACAAAAGGAGAGAGGAATTTGTGACACTTGAATATGTCCTCTGGGAGCTGGGAAAGCTCCCCCGGCTTGTGGGAGCGGTGGGAGATGGGCAGTGACACACCCAGGAGGGGGAACAGCCCGGGTCAGGCACAGAACTTCCACACATTTCCCCTGGGAGGGCAGAGCTGAGCTGGCACAGGTTTGGGTTAAACCCGGCCCCAGCTCCTTGCTCTGAGCAGCTGACCCAGGGCAGGTGAGTCTGGACGTCAGCACCGGGCTCCCTCTTTGTTCTCTGCTTCTGGATCCTGTTTAGAACTGAAGCCTCAAGAAAAAAATTCCCTTTCAGTGAAAATCAGAGTGTTGGAAGCAGGATTGGTCCCCGTGTGAGGTTCAGTCAGCACTTTGAGAACCTCCAGCGTGAGAGGGGGAGGGAGCTGGGGGAAAGGCACAACTCCTGAGTCTCCCAGGGTTTCCAGGGAGGGAAAAGCAGCATTTTCTCCTGAGCAGCGTAGGAAGAACATTGTCCTGGCGTGCTCTGAAGCTGTGCTTTCGCAGCAGGAGACTTGCGGAATTCAGGCAGTTTCCACAGGAGAGGGTGTTTGAGGCCGTGGAGCAGCACAGGGCCCGTGGCAGCACGAGCAGATGTGCCACCGCTGGTGTGGTGTCCGTGTGACAAGGGAACAGCCACAGCTCCACGGGCAGGGCGGCTTTGTCCTTGAAAGCTGCACACTTCTGGAATTTGGGAAAATGCCCGAGTGTGCCCAGCTGGCTCAGGATCCCCAGCTGCCAGCTGTTCCTCCCCAGCGCCAGGAGCGCTCCTGGCAGATTCCTGCGGGGTTTTCCCTCTCCAGCCCAGCGTAGGAACCCAGGAGGTCACTTCTGAAGGGCTGGGCTGGGTCCCCCCTGAGCACCTGGAGCTCCCTGTGCAGGAGAGGGTGGGGAGGCCCTGGATCCCTGGCAGTGCCCCAGCCAGGCTGGACGGGGCTTGGAGCACCCTGGAACAGTGGGAGGTGTCCCTGCCTGTGCCAGGGATGGGCTTTAGGGTCCCTTCCAACCCAAACCCCTCTGGGATTCCATTTCATGACTCTGTGATTCCCAGCTGCGGGCACAGAAGCCCCGCGCTCCCATGGATTTGCGTGGATCCCAGGAATTGCTCGGATTCCCGCCTGTCTCCCCTCGCCGTGCCCGGGAGCAGCGAGGCACAGGGTGGTGTCCCTGCTCTGACCCCTGCCCCTGTCTCCCCACAGGTCTGGCCCGGAGGGTGTCCATCTATCTCGACAGGAGCAAGCAGGGAGGTGAGTGCCGTTCCTGTCCCCGTGCTCAGGGGGTGGCCAGGAGCTCCTCGGGGGTTGGTCGGGGTTTTGGCGAGGTTGGGTGAGTGCTGGGTCCCAGCCCAAGGCCAGGCTGGATGGGGCTTGGAGCAGCCTGGGACAGTGGGAAGTGTCCCTGCCATGGCTGTGGTGGCACTGGATGGGCTGTGCCCAGCCCAGATCCTTCTGGGGTTCTGGGACTCCAATAAATGTCACAGATTCCGCTCTGTCGCGTGGAGGGACGGTGAAGGAAGCCCCCGGCCTTCACCCAGGGAGGCTGAGCAGGGTCTGTGTGGCTCCGGATCCCACCAGGGCTGGGGGAACAGATGGTTGATGTGTCAGGACATCCCGGGGGTCCATCCGGGCCGCTCGCGGTGACGTCGTCACCTCAGGATGTTCATCAATGATTGATATTTGCTGACTGATGGGAGCTGGCTGTGTCTGCGCTGATTAATCACCCGGGCTGCTGGTGGGGCTGATTCAGAGCTCGTTAGTGGAGTCGAGTGAATCTCGGTGGCCGCGGGAGCCGGGGCAGGAGGGAGCAGAGCTGATGTGCGGCTGGGGCTGCCTGGTCCCAAATCCCCCAGCAAAGGCTAAAATTAGCAGGAGGTGGCTGCAGGGAATCCCCGCTCAGCCAGCCGGGCACGGAGCAGTCGGAGGGAATTCCGGAGCGGGATCGATGCCGTGGCTGCCGGGCTCTGCTCGCGGGCAGCGCAGGTCGATAAAATCCTTCCCCAGCTCTACCCTCCTGATGGCAAAGGCAGCACAAACATTGCCCCTGCCCTCGGCAGAACTGTAAATGCTCTGTGGAACTGTGCTCTGCCCGACAGCAAAGCCCATCAGCGATGCTTCAGTGTTCCCCCACCCCTGGAAGTGTCCCCGGCCAGGCTAGATGGGGCTGGGAGCAGGGGACAGCTCCAGCCTGCACCAGGCGCTGCTCAGGGGACAGACTCAGGCTCGTCCTGGAGACCAAGGGGCAGAGGGAGCGGCAGGGAGGGCTCCCACATCTCCCAGGAGCCCACGTCCCGCATTTCAGGAGTGAGGACTTCGGGAGAAGCGACACATTTCTGGTCAGATTGTTTTATGGCAGTCAAATCATCGGGGAAATCGCATCTCCAGGGGTTTGTGTTCTTCTAATTGAATTCCCAGCATCCCAGCTCCTGCTGTCCCTCACTGCAGAGTCCTTGGCAGGAGGAGGGTGACACTTTTTGAGAGGATGTTGTAGAAATTAATGACGAGTGAGGTTATCCAGCCCTCCCACTGCTTCCTGAAAATTAAAGCAGGGATGTGCTTCACTGCTCAACCAGGAGGGCCCGTGATTAAAAAATGATCAGTCAGAATCGGGGATAATTTTGTATTGTGCTCCGTGTAGGTATTCCCGATTCCCCTGAAATGCCAAGGACAGGCTGGCCACGTTCCCGTGACGTCACAGGGAGCGCAGGTGTTGGGATGCAGCTCCTTCCACCAGCGTTAGCGCTGGAATTGATCCACGGAGCTGTCCCATCCAGGCAAATCTCCTGGCTCAGGGGCGATCCTGAGGGAGCAGCCATGGGAAGTTCCACCTTCAGGAACAGCTGTTGGTGTGCACAAACTCAAAAAAAACAAACCAAAAAAACCCCAAACTGAAAAAACAACAACACCTCCACCACAGACGTTTAAAAATCCCTTTCCCTGAGCTGTGGAAGATTTGTTGCTCATTATCTAAGAACATAATATTCCTTAGGGGAAAATTGTGCTCTCGGCTCCTGATGCATTGCAGCAGTGCAGGGCTGGTTCCTGCAGCTCCTGGGTTCTGGGAGCACCAGGATTCCCCTGCTGGCCTGGTCAGGGGCTGTGACAGCGCTGTCCCTGCATGGTCCCCGGTCAGACAGAGCCAGCTCAGGTGCTCAGAGCAGCGAGGAGCAGCTCAGGTGCTCAGAGCAGCAGCTGTGGGCAGGAGGGGCAGCTCAGGTGCCAAGCCCAGGTGCCAGCGCCCGGCGGGTGGGCTGCAGGCTCGGTTGTAACATCCTGGAGTAGGACCTCTGTTAATTAGAAAGGAAATGATCATTAGTATTCAATCCCACGTTCGCTCCTTGTCCCAAAATACTATGAATTGAGCATGGAAACATGAGCCAATCCTGCCTCATCCCTGCCATGCAAACCTTTGCTCGTACATAGAAATAGTTCAGCTATTTCTGTCTCGTTCCGTGCTGCGAGTGCCAGCTCTGGATGGAACATTTCGCAGTCGGAGGAAGCTTTGCTTCCCCTTACACACTTCCAAGTGACTTACACTGATGTACCAGGGCTCCTCTTCCCCTCAGACAGGCTGGAATTCTGGTTCAGCGTTCCCAGTTCCGTCCCCTCGTTGGTCAGGGCATGGCTGGGGTGCAGCAGGAGCAGAGCCCCAGCGCAGGGCTCGGCACGGGCACCTCTGCAGCCAGGAGCCACTACCTTGGGGCAGATCCTTGCTTTGGGATGATCCAAATCCTGCTCTTCCCTCTGCCAGGGAGCAGCAGTTACCACTGTTCGAGTTTTCATAAGAAAGGCAGGAAGTGCAAGATCTTGAGCCACACAGGAACTGCAAGATCTCGAGCCACACCTTACCCAGGATCATCCCTGCCAGTGTCCCAGGCCAGGCTGGACGGGGCTGGAGCAGCCTGGGGCAGTGGGAGGTGTCCCTGCCCGTGGCAGGGTGGAATGGGATGGTTGTTGAGGTCCCTTCCAACCCAAGCCATTCCAGGATTCCACGCTCATCTCCCTCCTTTCTTTCCAGCCCGGTTTGGGGTGAACCCTTGGCCTTTCCATCTGCTTGTCTCTCACGGGAATCTCTGTGCAATCCCTCTGGAGACTTTCCCTGAATGTCCTCAGTGACAAACTCCTGACAGGCACTGCAAGAGAGGCACCAAAAATGCCAACTCTGTCCCCAAACTCTCCTTCCCCGTCCCCCTGCCCCTGGAACTGCAGGTGGACGGGTCGTGGCACTGGTCAGACAGAATCCCTGTCCTCAGGTGGGGAATGCTGCTGGGAAATGGGAGCTCTGGAGCTGCCTCGGAGCTCTCTGCCTGCCGAACTCCATCGGGTGGTAATGGCCAGATCCATCTCAGCTGCCAGGTTTATCCTGTCACATGGGCCGTAAACAGATGACAAACGCAAACACTTCAGGGGTGTTTATCATCTCCATCACTGCCTGCTTGTTTGCCTGGCTCTCCAGCCCCGCGAGCTGCCAGGCAGGCTGGAGGAACAATCCATTTGACTGAAGATAAAGATCCAAGCTCCCAGACCAGCCCCGGTCCCGAATTTCCTGCGGGGAGGTGAGGGACTGTCAGTAAACGTCAGTGACCTCCTCCGTGGATGTGGCAGGATCAGGATCGGCTCGGACGTGATGCTTAGGGAGGGGAGAGGGGCAGAATGTTTTCTGTGAAGCTGTGCAAAACAAGGTCACTCCATCACGCTGGAGGAGAACTCGGTGTTCGTAGCCGTGGCTGCAGTTCCCTTTGTGCTCTGTAGCGGTGGATGTTCTGGTACAGGGTACTTGTGGCCCTTTGGTGACAAAGGAGCGCATTGGGGCAGGCTTGAATTTCCTGCTGGGGACAATTCCCGGCAGTAAATCCAGACAAATGCACGCTTGTACCTTGTGGACAGGCACGCGGTGGAGTGGAGGCACAGGGATGGCGCTGAAGGCACTGAGAGTGCTCGGGGCAGGAGCTGCAGTCCTGATGCATTGCAGAGGGCTCTGACTCCAGCTCCGTGTGGTTATGAAACACTGCTCAGCACCAGAGGCTCGCTCTGGCACGGAGGAGAGGGTGGACAACTGTTCTGGGAGGCAGGGAAGCTGCTGTGTGAGGCAGGGAAGCTGCTGCTGCCTCTGCCCTGCCCCAGGGGCTGGAAACACCCACCACGCCTGGATTCTTCTCTGGGTCCCTCCTGTGGTGCTCCCGGGGTTTTTGTTTGTGTTTTTAATTCGGTGTGGATGGGACATTGTCCTGAACTTCCTCTGGAGACTGCTCTGTGCCCGCAGGGATGAGGAGCAAAGCGCTTGTGAGGGTGTTTGAGCCGCTGTCACTGCAGGGTGTTCCCCTCCTCACCAGTCAGTGCAGCAAACTGGTTTGTGCTCCCACCAGCTGTTAAACTCACTCTACTGCAGCCCTGGCTTTGCTGTTCCCTGTTCAGGAACAGCTCCCACATCCCTCTGACAGAACAGGGAATCAATCCGGGAGCTCTCAGGTCCTGCTGGGCGAGGTGGCACCAGCTGAGTCTCTTCAATCAGGGTTTAATGCTCTCTTGCAGTGCTGGGCTCTGCGCTGACCCCGGCAGCTCCAGCCGCTCCTGGGAGTTGTGCTCCCGTCCCTCAGGGCCGGCTGTGCTCGGCTTCCCTCAGCACCCAGACACGGGGGCAAAGCTTGGACCCAAACCCAGGAGCAGCTGATTCAGCCCCGTCTGGGGGGTGTGTGGGGTGTCAGTGTGAGATTTTGCATTTCCCCTGACGGTGACAGTGTCTGTGTGTCTCAGGAGCGGGGATGGTGGTGGACTGGGAACAAGAAACCGGGCTCCTGATGACCTCGGGAGACGTGAGGATCATCCGGATCTGGGACACGGATCGGGAGATGAAAGTACAGGTAACACCCGCGTGCTTGGCCCCGGCACCCCTTCCCTCCCAGGGCACATCCCGTGGGGCCAGAGCACCTGAGAGGGCTCTGTGAGGAGCTGCCAGGTCCTGGAGCTCCTGATTCCCTGCTTCCCTGCCCCAGGGTCCCATTCCAAGGTCAGTAAAACCACACAGATACCTAGGGAATGTGTCAGGGCTTTCCTGGAGGCTGCTGGGCTGTCCTGGGTGGGCAGCAGTGCTTGGGGAAGGTGAGGCTGTGGAATGCAGGGGCAGGCACTGGGATGCACTGGGATGCAGGGTCAGGCACTGGGATGCAGGGCAGGCACTGGGATGCACTGGGATGCACTGGGATGCAGGGCAGGCACTGGGATGCACTGGGATGCACCGGGATGCACCGGGATGCACTGGGATGCAGGGCAGGCTCTGGGATGCACTGGGATGCAGGG
>VYZT01041525.1:76281-98317 GCA_013400735.1 Pomatostomus ruficeps
GGGATGCACTGGGATGCAGGGACAGGCACTGGGATGCACTGGGATGCACTGGGATGCACCGGGATGCACTGGGATGCAGGGCAGGCTCTGGGATGCACTGGGATGCAGGTCGGATCTCACATTAACGAGTAACTGAATTGGTGTACGAGTCCCTGCAAGCTCACCCAGCTTTCCGTGCCGGGTCACGGGGCAAAGGCCCTGCCAGAGTCCGTGTCAGCCACGACCACGTGGAAGTTCCTCAGAAATTCCAAGGAGAAGCAGCTGCTCGGCGAGAACGGAGGCACCATGCTGGAATAAAAAGGAAGTGGAGTTTTCAAAGCTTCTCGAAATTAATTACCCTTGGATGAACATTAATTGCGACACTTTGACCCTGCGATGCGGGATAATTAAGCCTCTGTTCATCTTAATTACTTTCACATATTATTTTTTTTTCTATGCAAATTAGGGAGCAGCAAAATTCAGGAGGCGAAAATCTTTTAAATGATGATGATTAATGATTGCGCCCAAAGTATCTAAAAACACGTTGTTTCTTTTTTTAATTGCAAAGATTGGTTGTGTTGAAATTCGAGTGATTGGAACTTCCTGACTCAGTAACTGGGAAAGTGAGAATCAGCACAAAGAGCAGGAGTAATCGAGGCGGATGGAGGTGCTTCCCTCTTTGAACTACAAAAACCCACACCTCTGGCAGCGCTGGGGCTGGAGCTGGAGGAACGAGCGCTTCATTTGCACTTCTCGGGGTGTTGCTGCTTCAAAGGAGGAGCTGGGGGTGGGCAGAGGCTGGAGCAGCCCCGGGCCTGGTGCCTGGGTGGAACAGCAGCTCCAGAGGTGACTCTGCACGGAGGGAAAGGCAGGATGAGGTGTGGAGAGAGCTCCTGCAGCTCCAGAGGTGACTCTGCACGGAGGGAAAGGCAGGATGAGGTGTGGAGAGAGCTCCTGCAGCTCCAGAGGTGACTCTGCACGGAGGGAAAGGCAGGATGAGGTGTGGAGAGAGCTCCTGCAGCTCCAGAGGGCTCCTGCACTCAGCCTGGAGTGCCTGGGCTGTGGGAGGTGTCCCTGCTGTGGAATGAGAGGAGCTTTAAGGTCCCTCCCAACCCAAACCGCTCCAGGACTGTCATTCCTGCTTCTGCAGCTTTTTTTCCCTGGTTTTAATTGAAAGTGTTTTTTCCTCCCCACAGGCACAGGGATTATTCCGAGCAGTTCTTTTGCCTCCAGAAGTGAAAGGGGGGAAGTGGCAGCGTGGGTGCCCGGCGTGTTCCCGGCACAGCTGTCCCTGCAGCTCCAGCTGCCTCTTTCCGTGTCACTTTTCCAGCACACGCCGTGTCTGGCGTCTCTAATGAGACAGCTGCATGTCCCTGTCACATGTGCCACAGCAGGGACGGGGCAGGCACAGCTCTGCCTGGCTTTCCTGGGGCTGTGCTGGGGCTGCCAGGGCCAGAGTGTCACCACAGGGGCTCAGGGACACTGGGGCTGCCAGGGCCAGAGTGTCACTGTGGGGGCTCAGGGACACTGGGGCTGCCCTGCCCTGGTGGGGATGGGGATGAGGATGAGGATGAGGATGAGGATGAGGATGAGGATGAGGATGAGGATGAGGATGAGGATGCGGCAGGACCTTGGCACAGGGCCCTGAGCGAGGTGCCCCGAGGCCACGCCGTGGTGTCCCTGTGCTCTCTCCCATGCAGGACATTCCCACGGGAGCTGACAGCTGTGTCACCAGCCTGTCCTGCGACTCGCACCGCTCGCTGATCGTGGCGGGGCTGGGCGACGGCTCCATCCGTGTGTTCGACAGGAGGATGGCGCTCAGCGAATGGTAACTCCCGTCCTGCCGCGCTCGGGGCTGTCCCGTGTCCCCTGCCCAGCTCACACGTGTCCCTCCTGTCCCCAGCCGCGTCATGACATACCGGGAGCACACGGCCTGGGTGGTGAAGGCCTACCTGCAGAAGCACCCCGAGGGCAACATCATGAGCGTCAGGTACGGGACCGCCCTCCTGGAGCTGTTTCCCCTTCCACACCCTTTGGTTTTCCCGTTGAATTCTGTCCCTGGCATTCCAGCAGCTGACAGGGAAAACCCTTGAGTTTGACATTTGCTTCAGTGATTAACTCCTGCTCCAAACCCAGTGGAGAGGAGGCAGAGAGGGATGTGGGGCTTTCTTCGGAAGGCCTTGGCGTGGTTTGGGAGTAAACGAGGTGCTGGAATCCTGAGGTGTGTGAGGAGGAAGGGAGGGAAGCAGGAGCTGGGTGTAGAATATCCTGTGATGGAAATTTAGTGCCAGCGTCTCCATGGGGTCATTTGGGAGAGAACAAGAGGAGGAAGGTGGATGGTGCATCTGTGGGGCATGTTCCTGGGCAGGATTCCTGTGCAATTCCCTAAATCCATCCCTGCTGCTCGCTAAATACTGCGGCCAGAGCAGCAGCAGGTACTGATTTGGCCGTTAAGGAACAGCAGAGCAGAATTTATTGTCACGAAGCCACCGTTTGCACACAAAGAGCCTCTTTTTCTTGATTACAAAATGGAAACAAAACATAATTTTCTGGGATTCAGAACATTCCTGAGGCGGGGGATGGGCCAGCAAAAATGTATGAAGATTTTCAGAAAGGGGATTATGTGATGCAGCTGCCAGATTTGTCGAGCTCCCATATTGGAGTTTTTAATCTTCCTCTCCGTAAGCTCCTCCGGCAGCTCCGGGGTCAGGTCCCTGTGCCCGGGGCCGAGGGCTGCTCATCCCCTCTCCTCGGAGCCCTTCCAGCCTGGGAGCTGCTCCCGGGGCTGCGGAGCTGAGGGAATGTTGGGCTTCACAAGGCAGGTCTGGGCTCTTCCCAGGGGAGCTCAGGTTGTGGAGCTGAGCCACCTCACTTCCAGTCCCTCCCAGTTCCCTGTGACAGCAAAATCCAGGGAAAACAAATGTTAGGACATGGTGAGATCCTGGTGTTCAGACACTTGGAGTAAAGGAGGCACCAGCACATCCCGTCTGTGTGGGGGTTCCTGAGGCAATTTCCTGATGTGCAAAACAGCAGGAATTCGGGGCTGGCAGGGAGCTGGGTGTACTGGGGGCGACAGGACAGGGAGGACACACTCAGCAATGGGCTGGGAGCGAGGGATCAGCGGTGTGGGATCAGGACTGTGGGATCAGCAGTGAAGGATCAGCCGTGAGGGATCAGCAGTGAGGGATCGGCAGTGAGGGATCAGCAGTGAGGGATCAGCAGTGTGGGATCAGCAGTGTGGGATGACTCCCCAGCTGCAGTTTCAGCACAGAACGTGCTGTGCATGGGGCAGATCACGGCCGTGTGCGTTCCCTGTCCCCGTGCCCCTGGAGGTGCTGGCCCTTGGACAGCCCACCAGCTCCACTTCCCGGGTCTGGGATGGGGCTGGCACGGCCTGACCCCGGGCTCTGTGCGTTGGCAGCGTCAACGGCGACGTGCGGTTCTTCGACCCCCGCATGCCCGAGTCCATGAAGGTGCTGCAGATCGTCAAGGGGCTCACGGCCCTCGACATCCACCCCCAGGCCAACCTCTTTGCCTGGTAAGTCCCGTGCCGTTCCCGCAGCCCCGCTCGGGGAGGCACCTGGGTGGTCAGAGGGACGGAGCAGGACCTGCAGTGCCAGGACCAGGGGGGTGGCATCACGGTGACAGCGGGCAGGTCACCGCGGTTCCGGCCACCTGTTAATGGTCCCCACTCGTGGAACTCACTGCACTGGTGTGGCACCAGCTCAGCCAGGGGCTGCAGAGTTGTCCCCTCCCAGCACTCCCGGTGACCCCGTGTCCTGTCCCCTCCCTTCCAGCGGCTCCATGAACCAGTTCACTGCCATCTACAACGGCAACGGGGAGCTCATCAACAACATCAAGTACTACGATGGCTTCATGGGACAAAGAGTGGGAGCCATCAGCTGCCTGGCCTTCCACCCTCACTGGGTCTGTATCCCTGCGGGCACTGGGGTGGGAATGTCCCGGTGTCCTGGTGGGAAGGGGGCTCAGCTGGGGCTCCTCGGCCACAGGAGGTGACAGGAGAGGGCCAGGCTCACACCCCAAACTCTGTGTGCTCGTTATTTCCCGCCTGCCTGGGCTCTGCAGCCGCGTCTCACTGGGCTGCTCTCACACCGCCTTACGTAAGGCTGGTGCTGAGCAGGGAAAAACATCGGAAAAGGGGAGAGCTGCAGAAATTAAAGGCGTGAGCTGGTAAAGGCTGGGATGAGGCAGAACAAAAGGAGATTCTGGACTACGTCACAGCTGAGGCGGTTACAGAGTCTGGTTACTGCTCAGGAGGGAGGGAGGTCCCGTCTGCCTGGTGGACTTTGCTCACCCAGGGAGGAGAATAAATGGAGGAGCTGGAAAACCTGGAACAACAACGGATGGATGGGAAAACAGGAGGGAGTTATGAGAGTTATTTTAGAAACCTGCAGATCAGCTCACAAATATTTAATATATAATGGGGAGAGCAGTTTGCTCTTTAAACAGGCAGAGCAAAGCCCTGGCCGGGCCGGGCCGGGTCCCCTCACTGCAGGAAATGCTCATTTTCAGCCCAGGCATCAGCTCCTAACGAACAGACTTGCAGTCATTTAGAGAAATTATGTTGACAGTTGGCAGCTAATAGTGCCCGTAATTTTTCCCTGTGGCTGAAATGGGCCCATAACTCCTGCAGAGCCGGAGCAGCCGGGTGTCCCTGCTGGAATGTCACCGGTACCTGTGCCGGCCACTGCTCCACACCGGGACCTTGCAGCCGGTCACAGGCAGCGGCTGAGGGAGATGAAAGGGGCTGGAGAATTCCTGAGGGAGCTGGACAGGGGCTGGAGCACCAGGAGAGGCTGAGGGAGCTGGGAAGGGGCTGGAGAATCCTGAGGGAGCTGGGAAAGGGGCTCAGCCTGGAGCAAAGGAGGCTCAGGGGGCCCTTCAGGCTCTGCACAACTCCCTGACAGGAGGGGGCAGCCGGGGGGAATTGAGATTTCTCCCAGGGCACAGGGACAGGAGCACAGGGAACGGCCTCAGGCTGGGCCAGGGGAGGCTCAGGTTGGACAGCAGCAGGAATTTCCCCAGGGAAAGGGGGGTCAGGAACTGCCCAGGGAGGTTTGGGGTCCCCATCCCTGGAGGTGCCCAAGGAGCGCCCGGACTGACAAGGTGTGGGCCGGTCACAGGTTGGTCTCAGAGGGCTCTGCCAGCCTGGGTGACGTGTGACAGCTCCCGTTTGTCCCTGTGCTCTCCCGCAGCCCCACCTGGCCGTCGGCAGCAATGACTTTTACATCTCGGTGTACTCGGTGGAGAAGAGGATCAGATGACGGCGCCCGGCGCGGCGGAGCGGCTCCAGGGCAGGGCCTCCCTGTACATAGAGAAATCATCGACTTGAATGTTTCGTGTTGGCTGCTGCTGCACCCCATAACTTGAACATTTCTTCTTCTGACTTAGCTACTGATGGGTTTGACAAGGGGAAGAGACAATCTCCTGGTTTTGTTTTGTTTTGTTTTCCAGCTATATCCTCTAAAAGCTACAGAAAAGGAACATTTATTTTTGTTTCCAGTGGTTGGCTTCTCTGTCAGAAACACGGCTCCTGAGCTTGGAAGGACTTGGATGAGGCAACGCCCTTGAGAAGGGTCTTGTTTTAGTCTTTGTTCCTTGTTCTGCTGGAGCGTGGGTTCTTCAAGGACTGTCAGGACTCACCCACAGCTCCACGGGACCCTCCAGCTGCTGCCAACCCTGTGCCAAACCCAATTCCTGGGCCAGGGCAGCGCCGCCCGAGCGCGGGATGTGCCTGCTCCTGCACTGCTGAGGGAGGCAGGGAAGCGTCTCCTCTGCATGAACCTCCTCCTCCTCCCTCCCTGCAGCGGCCTCTCCGCTGGAAGTGAGGACAGACGGGGACCTGGTGGCCTGGGCAGGCAGGGATCCTGCGGGAAGGGGCTCAGGGAGGTGACAGGGACAGGGCAGGATGTCCCACACCCTAAAGCTGCATGTGAGGAAGACGAGGGAAGAAAGAGAACCAAGATCTCCAAACGTCCCAGCGAGCCTGGAGCAAGTACTGGTGTCACCACATTCCACCCACGCCCACGGTGCTGGTGGGGAGCTGGGGACACCTCAGGCACTGTCCCTGTGCCACCGGGACCTCCGCAGCCAGGCCTGGGCCCCGGGGAGCTCTGCCCAGCGAGGGAGGCTGCAGGGCCCGTCCAGGGCTCCGTGTGCTCCCCACGGCTGCTGTGCACCGAGGTGAGGGTCAGGAGTGCGCCCTGGGAGCTGCACTCACCATGTGGCCACAACTGGGGCTCCTCTGCCCGTTTGGAACCAGCGTGGGACCAGCTGGGCACAGAGGGTCACCGCAGAGGAGGAGGAGAGGGCTGCAGGTCACTGCTCTGAGCAAAGCCAAGCCCTCGGCCCAGCTCTCCAGGCACCGCCTGTTCCGTCTTCCGCACCTTCCCCGTCTGAGCAACGAATGTTCTGTCCCTGGGCTCTGGAGAGGGGTGTGGAGGGGAGAGCACAGCCCGAGGACTGTTTTCCATCCCGAGGGGCAGAACTGGCCCTGTGCAAACCTGGCTGCATCCCCTGCGAGGGGCAGGAACTCCCGGTGTTCCTCCCGGCGCTCTCCCGGGATCTGCGGGGTCCCTGCAGGCTGCCAGCCGGGCTGAGGGCTCAGAACCCTCTGTCCCTGTGCCCACGGAGCGTCCGGCCCCTCACTGCTGCTGCTGGCCCTCGTCACCGTGTCCGGGTGTCCTGGGCCACCCCAAGGTGCCGCGGGCACATGGGGACTCTGGCCTGGGACAGGGTCCCCAAAGCGCGGCGCTGGAGCCGAGGTCGGGTCCCTGTCCCCCTGCCAGGGAGGCCGACGGCCACGTCACAGGATAATGAATCAAAGGCTTTAAACTTTAAAAAAACTACCTAAAAATCCACTTCTGAGTTACCCAAAGTTAATTATGGTCTAACAGAGCTGTGCCTCTTCCTGAGCCGCTCCCGGGCTGTCCGCGGGGGTGCAGCCAGAGTTTGGGATCTCCCGTAACCCCTTAACACTCACAGCTTCAGAAACAGTAGATTTTTAACTGGTATCAGTGTATTTGTGAAAGGAACAGGACCCGGCTGGCGAGAGGGACGGGGCGTGGTGGGAGCCGCCGCTCCTGCCCGGCTGCTCCCGCCAGGCTCCGGTGCAGCCCCGCGTCCAGGACGTGGGATTTTAAGGAATTCGGGCTGTTGGGCTTTTACCCGAGCACGCGTGGGCTGTGCTTCCACAGGTCTGGTGCAGAGATTCAATCATGGGATCACAGAGTTTAACCAAGGATCCGGAGAGCGTCCTACCTTAAAAGTTCACTTATCTCTATTTATTTTACAAAAAATAAAGTTTAAAAAAAATATATATAAAAACCCCCACACGATTGTAATGTGAGAGTAAAATGATTACAGACAAATAAATGGTTAATAAAAAATAAACGCAGAAACACGTCCTGGTGTGAGGATCCTTTTGTGGGGCCCGGGAAGGAGCCGGGTTGGGTTTTGGGTTTGGGGTGCTGGGCTCTGGCTCTGGGCAGTTTCCCCAGGGAAGAGGCCGGCCACAGGTGCAGGTGTTGGTGACAGCTGCTTGTCCCAGCCCCGGTGGCTCTGAGGAGCAGCAGGAACAATTCCAGTAAAGAATCGGTGTTGTCCCTGTAGTCCCCAACCCCTACAGCCCCCCTCCCATACCTCCCATTCCCTATATTCACATTCCCGATATCCCACTCCCTATATTATCCCAATCCCGATACCACTATCCCATTCCCTGTATCATTATCCCAATCCCGATATCATTATCCCAATCCCTGTTATTTTTCCCAATCCTGATATCATTATTGCATTCCCGATATTATCCCAATCTCGCTATCATTATTCCCAATCCCGATATCATTACCCCAATCCCGATATCACTATCCCATTCCCGGCATTATTTTTCATTCCCAATCCCGCTAACACTATCCCATTCCCGGTATTATTTATTTTTCCCATTCCCGGTATTTTCCATTCCCATTCCCGAGGTTCCCGTTCCCAGCGCGCCCCCACAGCGCCCCCCAGCGGCGCGCTCCCGGCGCGGCGGCGGTCGCTGCGCGTTCTGCGGGGCCGGGCCCCTGGCGGCCGCCGTCGGGGGCGGGCCGGGCCGGGCCGGGCAGCAGCGGCCATGGGGAACCTGTTCGGGCGGAAACGGCGGAGCCGCGTCACGGAGCAGGACCGGGCCGTGCTGGTGAGCGGGGGGACACCGGGGACACCGGGGGGACAGCGGCACGGACCGGGCCGTGCTGGTGAGCGGGGGGACAGCGGGGGGACACCGGGGGGACACCGGGCCGGACCGGGCCGTGCCGGTGAGCGGGGGGACCGGGGGGACACCGGGCCGGACCGGGCCGTGCCGTGCCGGTGAGCGGGGATGGACCGGACCGGACCGGCCTGGCCGGGCTCCGGGCGCGCCCCTGGGGTTTGCTGGGTCCCCGCGGCCACGGAAGGGTCAGGCCGGGGCTGAGCGACCCCCGGTGCTGTCGGTGACCGGGTGGGGGAGCTGACACAGCTGTCAGGGCTGAGCTGTGACCCGTGTCCGTCCCTCTGTCCCTCCCTCCCCGCCCGTCCCGCGGTCCCTCCGTGTCCCTCTCTCCCGCAGCAACTGAAGCAGCAGCGGGACAAGCTCCGGCAGTACCAGAAGCGGCTGAGCCTGGGCCTGGAGCGGGAGCGGGCGCTGGCCCGGCAGCTGCTCCGCGATGGCAAGAAAGAGTGAGGGGCGAGGGGACACCCGGGGCGAGGGCGGGGAGGGTCAGTGCCACCTCCAGGGGGGTGTCCCTGGGGAGGAAACAGCCCTGGATCGCAGGAATCACAATCCCGGAATGGTTTGGGTTGAGAGGAACCTTAAAATTCATCCTGTTCCATCCCCTGTCATGGGCGGGACATCTCCCACTGTCCCAGGCTGCTCCCAGCCCCGTCCAGCCTGGCCTTGGGCACTGCCAGGGATCCAGGGGCAGCCACAGCTGTGCCAGGGCACCCTGGGCCAGGGCCTCAAAGCCTCACAAGCAAAGATTTATTCCCGGTATCGAATTTGCTCATCCTGGCTCTTCACAGGAGCAGCCCAGGGTTGCCCGTTCAGCTGCACACCGGTTGTCCCCGTTTAGCAGCAGCCCAGAACAAGCGTGGCTTTGGTGGGGTTCTCTGAGGCTTCAGTTGCTTGGTCCATGCTGAGTCTCCCTCCCCGTGTGTCCCTCAGGAAAGCCATGCTCCTGCTGAAGAAGAAACGGTACCAGGAGCAGCTCCTGGATAAAACAGAGAACCAGATCAGCAACCTGGAGCGGATGGTGAGCGAGGGCTGCGGGTGTTCGGGGTGGGGCTGCCCTTGGATCCCGTGGAATTCCGTCCCAGCTGGCAGGTCCTGGCAGGTGTTTAGCGCTCTGTCCAGGGGCAAACGGCTCCACAATTGTGCGCGTGCCTCAGCTTTTCCCTGGAGACACAGAGTGCTGTGTTTGGAGCCTGCACGTTCCGTGTTAAACGCGCGGTTTGGAAATTGCTCAAACGTTACTCACGGCGGGGATGGCTGCTCTGGGCTTGTCTCAGCACTGTCATTTCAGACCTGGATGTGTTTGGGTTTGGGGAGGTCATAGCTGGGACTGGCAGCTGGAAAATCCGGTGAAATCACTTCAGGGGCTGTTGGACCTGCTGGTGCAGCCGCCTGGGCCGAGCTCTGTGTGTGGATGTTTCCTCTGCTGGTGCCACTGACAGGACAGAAAGGGCTCAGCTGATTCCTCCTTGCAGCTTCCCTGTGTCTGCCTGGAAATGGCAATCATGGAATTATTTAAGTGGGAAGAGCCCTCTGAGCCCAGTCACTCCCCAGCGCTGCCAGGGCCACCACTGTCCCCAGCCGCCACCTCCACACGTCTGTTAAATCCCTTCAGGAGTCGCTGGGCAGCCTGTGCCACTGCCTGGCCCACGTGTGACAGGCTCTTCCCTTTCTCCTTCCCGTTCCAGGTCCAGGACATCGAATTCACCCAGATTGAAATGAAGGTCATCGAGGGCCTGAAGATTGGCAATGAGTGTCTGAACAAAATGCACCAGGTTCGTGTGGCTGGGGCGGTTCAGGGGGGCCTGGCTGGAGCTGCCTCCCTGCAGGCCCCTCCCACACCTGGGTTCTGGCTCTTCCCGTCAGGTTATGTCCATAGAAGAAGTGGAAAGGATAATCGGAGAAACCCAGGACGCTGTGGAGTACCAGAGGGTGCGTACGGGAGGAGCTGGGAGCAGCCTCTGCCTCTGCCCGGAGCTGCTAAGCTGTGCATTGGGTCACAGAGCTGTTGGGTGGGGAATGTGACTCCTTCCCTCTGTCCCCCAGCAAATAGACGAGCTCCTGGCTGGCAGCCTGACCGAGGAGGATGAAGATGCCATTCTAGAAGAATTAGATGCCATTACTCAGGTAGGGTTGATGTGCTCGTAACTAAAATCCACATTTTCAGGAAGCTGTTTGTAAAAGCACATAAAGTTCCTTTTTCCTGCTCTCAGAGCTCAGTCTGGGGGAAATTTGGGACATTCCACCCCTTGTCTTTGCCCACAGCCGTGGTCTGTGACACTTTGTGTTCATGTCCTTGCAGGAACAGTTGGAGCTTCCAGAAGTTCCTTCAGAGCCGCTCCCGGAGAAGATCCCAGGTATGTTCGCCTTGCACAGCTCAGGTTCCTCGCGCTCCTGTCCCGTGCAGTGCTCTGGGACCCTCTCCCAGTGCAAGGGGTGTCCTGGAAAATGGGAAGGAGCAGCAGCTCCCGGAGGGTATTTCGTGGATGTTGGATTCACCCTGCAGTACACGGGATCTCCCTGAGGCTCGGGATCACTGGGAGCTCTTCCCAGGGGATTTGGAAGCGGCTGGATGAGCATCACTGGGGTCCCACAGCTCCGGGATTGTCAGAGCACGAGCTCCACGCAGCTGCTGGTCCCTGAGAGTTCCTGAGCGATATGAAAGCTCGGTGGATGGATTTGTGTGGGAATTCAGCTGGGAAGTGGGAGAGCTCACCAAGAAGGTGACCAGACAGGCCCTGGTGGCCCTGCCTGGCAGGGAAGGAGCCCACAGGGGTTTATCAGGTGTCTGTGCTGAGGAGCTGAATACTCAGACTGGTGAAGACTCCTCCTGGGACAGCAGAGCCCTGATCTTTCACTCTCAGGAGCTGGACATTCCTGCTTGTGCAAGGAGGAGCTGGAAGAAGCCATTTCCCTGTGTGGGACCTGCCCGGGAGCAGTCGGGGGTGTGGGGAGTGGGGCTGGTTTCCTCGGAGCGTGTTTACTCCTAAACAGGGCTCAGATGTCAGCGCCAAGGCCAAGCAAACACAGCCCGGGGGTGTCAGGTCCCAAGGGTGAGGGCAGAGCTGGCCCTGCTCCTGCCCAGGAGCTGTCCCTGGGCTGGTGCCTTTGCTGGGCTGGGCTTGTTCTGAAAGTCTGTAATTCCTTGGTGCTGTGGAAAAGGGGCATTTCCACATGGGAATGGGGGATTATTTATAACCCCATTATTTATAACTTCTCTCAGTTCAGGTGCCGTGCATTTGCGGCTCTGCAGAGTGGACTCGGAGCCCTGGATCCGCCTCAGGAGATGCCTGCAGGATGTTTGCATTCCTGATTCTGTAACAAGTTTCTTTTCCTTCCGCAGAAGTGTCACCCATCAAGAACAGGCCAAAGCCAGAGCTGGTGGCAGCATCTTAACTCCCAGTGCTGGGGATTCCCCCACGAAACTTTCACCCTGGACAGTTTGCCCTCCCAGCGTGTGCTGGGAACTGGCAATGCCTCGGCAGCATCCCAGCTGTGCTGGGTGGATTGTGGAGCAGGATTCCCTGCGCAGGGTGGGGAACCTCAGCTGATTATCGCTCTTGTATCAAGATTATTTTCTAGTGCTTTCTTTTTTTGTAACTTAAACTCCAAACTCACTCAGCTGCGCTGTCTCGGGATTAAACAGCAACTCGGAAACATCCAAAGCCAAACTTTTCTCTGTAGGTTTGATTCTGGTGAGGTCAGTCAGGCTTTGCTCTGGCCAAACCCCAGGGAATCCCACGCTCGGAGCGACAGTGCTGGGCATGGGCTGGGCGAGCACGAGCCCTGTGGAGCACGATGGTGTCCGTGTCCCTCTGTCCCCTCTCTGTCCTGGTTCTGGCTGTGCAGGGGCTGCCGTGTCCCTGTCCCGGGCAGTGCTGGGAATGCTGGGCTCCACACAGCGCTCCAGGCTGGGCTCAGCTCCAACCAGAACCAGCCCGAGGGGGTTTGGTTTGGGCCAAGCTCAGCCTGGGCACAGCTCTGGCTGGGCAAAGCCTGACCCGGCCACAGCTCAGCCCCGGCTCCGGAGCCCCGCGGAGCTGAGCAGCCCTGGGCTGGCAGAGATCGCCTGCAGTGCCAGCGAGGAGCTTCTGCCCGTGACAGGAGCCAGGATTCCTCCCTCGCTGGCTCCGCTCCAGCACCAGAGTTCACCTTCGGCCGGCTGGACTGAGCATGGATCACATGGACACTGCTCCAGCTGCTCCTGCCGGACGTTTCCTCGGCAGCTCGGACACGTTTCCTCGGGCTCCTGCTGCACCAGACACGGGGCCTGAAGCTCCAGGAATCACCACTCCAAGGAGCTCCGGGAGCAGCTCGAGGGAGCCCCGTGCCCTCCGAGGACAGCCGGAGCAGCACGGCTCACCCGGATGCTGCGGGGTCTGGAACGCTGCCCGGGCAGCCAGGTGGTGGCAGCTTTGGCCGCTCTCGAAGCGAGCTCACCTGCCAGCTTGCAGATGCTCTTCAGGACACTGCAGATCTTCATTTATTACGTTCTTGAAGCCACAACCCTTATTCTGCATTTCTGTGACAGCAGAAGGACTAGAGGGCCCTTGGAGACTTGGGGAAGCTGTTGCTGGGGCTGTGGGATCTGGTGCTAGACAAACAGTGATCCCAGGGACTGCGATGCTCCCCCGGGTGCTGGGCCAGCAGCAGCTCTGGGTGGAGTCGTGCTCTCCGTGTCCTCTCTGCTGTGTTCCAGGGACTGACCAGGGCATCCTCGTCCTCCCCGTGTGTCCCCAAGGCACTGAGTGTCGTGGAGCCGCCCCATTTCCAGTCCCACTGCTGCCTCCTAATTCATGGTCCATAACAGTCCTGGGCCCTGTGTTTGCCACCAGCACAGTGTTGGCAAAGCAGCTGCTGCCTCTGGAGCTCGACAGGCCACGGGATGATCCCAGAGCCACGTCTCTGGTCCCCCCAGCCGCTGTTGGGACAGCCAGCTCCGGCTCACAGCGCTCCCAGGGCCAGGATCCTGCACTGCTCCCGGTGGTTCATTCCGTGCTCAGTCCCGGCTGTGCTGCAACGCATCCCATTCCCACCAGAGAGAGCCTTGGATTCACCAGTGCCGCGCTGGCAGCAGCGTTTCTGAGCTGCGTTTTTCCTTCAAGGCTCCTTCAGCCCGTTGCCAGCGCGATGCCGGTTGTTCAGCGTGCCCTGATTCATCTGAATTCACGGGAAGGAGCGCGGGGCGCTCCCAGGAAGCTCTGGAAGGGCTGTGTCCTGGGAGTGCAGCTTCTGCCGCTGGTGCTTTGGGAAATCCCCGTTCCCTGGGACTGGCATCGCCCCGGGAGGGGGATGAGGAGGCTGTGCTGCACTCCCTGTGCTCCGCGTTTCTTTCTGATGAACGCCCTGGCAGCAGGAGGGACCAGCCCTCCCCAGGGACGCTGCTCTGAGGCCGGGCCGGGTCCCACCGCGGGTGTGGAGAGGGAGCGGAGCTGGTGCTGAAGGGGTCGGTGCAGCCCCAGACCATTTACTGATCCCGCGGGGAAGTTTGGAGCGGATTGGCCGCAGCTCCTCGCTAATCCCTGCCCCAGCAGCTTGGGCCGGCTCTCCTTGGGAGGAAGAGCCGGGAGCGCGCTGGGACCTCTGTGCCGTGACAATAAACTGGTTCCAGTGGTTCCTCCGACTCCTCTTCCAGCCTCGTGTTTTCACAGGGAGTGTTTAGGATGAGCAGGAGTTGCCTTCATCCTCCCTCCCTCCTCGCTCCCTGCTCCTTGGAGAGAAGTGGGCAGGAAATTCAGAGCGGGCTCCGTGTGTGACGCGAACAATCCCGGATGGAGCCGACAGTGCCAGGACAATCGTGGCACAGCCCCGAACCAGGTGTGGCGGAGATTTTTGAGAGCCTCTGCCGCTGCCCTCCCCTCCTTGGCTTTACAGAGAAAGCAGATGAGGGGATCTTGTAAGAATTACTCTGGAATTGTCAAACTGATCCACGACCACTCCGTGCCTGGACTCAGGGCTCGCATGGACGTGTGCCTCGCTCCTGATGGACCGCACAGTCCTGTCCCATTTTTGTCTCTGTAGGACTTGGTGCTTCCATCCCCGGGGAGTTGTCCAACCAGCTGCCCCAGCCAACACCGAGCCCCCCGTGTGACCGTCCCCTGCTGGGAACGGGCACAGGACTGGGGACACGGGTGGCAGGAGCAGAGCAGCAGCACCCCACGCTCGGCCCCGCTGCAGGGTGAGGCCCCACCTGGGATGTTCCTGAGCCCCTGGCTGTGCGTGGACACCAGCTGCTCCCTCGTTACTCGGGATTTACATCTCTCCTGCTGCTGGGAGCAGCGGGATGCCCCCGGCTCCCCCCGGCCCGTCCTGCCGGGGCCCTGGGAAAGCAGCTGTGCCGCGTTTGGAGTGTTTAATTAGCACTCCCTGTGCCCCTCAGCTGTGGCAGCGGGGTGGGAGCCAGCTCCCGCCGGGAGGGCTGCGCACGGAGCTCTCCCAGCTGTGTTTGAGTTGGCCAGATGTTGAGTTAGAGGAGTGTGGAGGCAGCGCTGCTCGTTGTTAATTAAACCCTGGAGAACACGAACAAACCTCGCGCTCCTGCCTCGGCTGCCCCCGCAGCGCCCGGAGCCCTCCCCGGAGCCCCCGGCCCTGGCCCCTCTCCAGAGGCTCTGACCACAGGACAATGCCCACGGCAAACCTGTGACAGTGATGGAATTTCAGCATTCCCAGGAGCCCTCACTCCTCCTGGATCTCTGTGCTGTTCCCAGCGCCCCGCTCAGCGCCGGCTCCAGCCCCGTGGCCTTTACCGCGGTTTGTGTGGCAGTGTGGGCAGGGGAGGGGGGAAGGAGGAGCTCTGCTGGGAAACGCTCCTGCCCATCCCCTACTCCCCTCCGCAGGGACGGCGCCGGTTCCATGGGGACACTGCCCCATCCCATGGGACCTGCCCGCACTGAGCCTTCGTCCCACATCGATTGGAAGGGATGGGGGGAGCAGGAATTCCGGCCAGCGTTACGCAAGCAGCAGTGCCTGTGAATGGACTCGTTCCCTGCTGTCCAGGAGGCACCAGCCGCGTTCCCTGGGGCTGCGCGGGACCCTCCCCGGCCCCCACCCCTGCGTGTGCCGGGAGCTGACGGGAGGCTGGCGTGGGGCAAGGGCCGGGAGCTGCCTCCCCTCCTCGGCAGCCTCTTCCCGGGGCTCGGAGGGAATTGTGTAACGGGAGGCGCCGGCAGAGCCGGGGAAGTTTCTATGCCAACACAGCTGGATGGCAGCGCTGCCGGGGAGAGAGGGGGGGCTGCCAGCGCACCCCCAAACAGCTGCACAGCCCCCAACAGCTGCACAGCCCCAACACAGCTGCACCCCTGACTCGGCTGCACCCCTGACTCGCTGTCACGCTCCGCTGCCTCCAGTGTTTCCTGCAACACCCATGGAAAACCAAAACAACGAGCTGAGCTGAGAGCCGCGGGGGTGTCGGAACCGCGGGCCTCTTCTCTGGGTCCTGCTGCCTTTTGGCGCGAGAGGTTCAGAGGCCCCAGGGGCTCTCCCTGTCCCCCCTCAGCTCCCACCCCCGGGAATGAAGTCACCGTGTCCCTTGTCCCCCACACTCCCTGGCAAACCCTGACTCAGGACCAGGCACAGTTTGGTGAGGATCTTTCATCTTCCTCCTCCTCCTCATCACCCACACCCCAAGCCTGCCCTGCCCCACGTGGGGGTCCCAGGGGTCTGGGTGCTTCCCACACTTGGGGGCACCACGGGGGTGCTCCATTCTGCACCAACCCCCCCATCCCAGCTGCCCACTCGGACACACTGGGAAGCTCCTTCCCCTTCCCTCTCCCGTGTTTTCAGTGCCCTGGTGTCACGCTGAGTCACCAGCAGGGCGACAGAGGAGGCTTTGGCAGGGAACAAGCCCAAGTTTTGATAATTCAACTGTGGGGAAAAAAAAAAAAAATCAGCGCAGTTTCCTAATTAGAGCAGCGCTGGGAACAAAGCGGGTCTGTCCGAGCGCGGCGCGGCCGCGGCCGGGAATGTGACCTTTGCTGGCTCCTGGTGCCAGACGGGAGCTGCCGGTGAACAGCGGTGCTTGGCAGGGGCTGAAATGCCTCAGCAGGGCCCGCTCTGACGTCGGAGCCAGAATTCCTCCTCCTGGGGGACGCGGGACCCACGGCACAGGGATGGAGGGAGCACTGGAGATGGCAGCTGTCCCCGTGTCACCACTTCTGCTGCCCCAAACGGCCCCGGCTGCCCTGCCCTGCGGTGGAATGCGGCTCCTCAAGTCGTGGCCACGCCGGGTGTCCCCGAGGGCCAGCGCTGCCGCGTGCTGGGTGTCCCCAGCCCGTGCTGCCAGTCCGGAGCACAGCAGAGCGATGCCAGCCTGCTCCGGGCTGGGGAGCCGCAGCCCGGCGCTCCGTGATTAATTAACGAGGGGAGGATGCGCGTGGAGACCGGTCCAGGGCCGGGCTTGGAGTCGGGGGAAGCTGCGGAAGGGCTGGGGATGCCGTGAGGGAGCTGGGTGGCCTTGGGGCTGCGACAGGAGCACTGGGAATTTGGCATCGCGTCCTTCAGGCCCGAGATCCGGGGTTTTGCTGCTCCCTGGGAGCTGAGCTGGGCAGCCACAGACATCGGGAGTGGCCGTGGGACAGACAAACCTGCCCGAGGGGGCTGCGGGGCTGTCACCAGCCCAGTGCTGGCCTGAGGGACAGAAGGGGGGACATGGGCAGGTGATGGCAGCAGGACCTGATCCTGTC
The DNA here is from genome assembly GCA_013400735.1 of Pomatostomus ruficeps. Classification (NCBI taxonomy): domain Eukaryota; kingdom Metazoa; phylum Chordata; class Aves; order Passeriformes; family Timaliidae; genus Pomatostomus; species Pomatostomus ruficeps. The sequence continues at coordinate 93,205 of VYZT01041525.1, forward strand.
CCTTCTGCCACTCGTCTGTGACCAGCTGGTTCTGCCCAGGGGGAGGCAGCCCCCGAAGGTGCCCAGAGCCCCCGAAGGTGCCCAGAGCAGCACCTCGGCTCTGCCCCGGACGCTTCCCCGAGCTCAGCAACGTGATGCAAAAATCCCATCATGCCAATTATGCAAATCGCATAAACTATTCCTGTGATTCCGAAGGATCCCCAGAGAGCTCCTCAGCGCTGTAATTCAGCATTACTCACTCGCGGAGCAGGCGCTGGGGCAGGTGCGGAGGGACGGGCTCCAGGGGGACCCGGCGGGTTCGGGGCTCCCCCAGCGCCCGGCGGGCATGGCACAGGTTGGCTTTGCTCTGGAGCCCCCCAGGCCTCCCCAGGGATGGCAGCACGGACGTGTCCGTCTGTCCCGCGGCCGTGCCAGCCCCGCTGTCCCTTCCCCTCGCCCAGCAGCCACATCCCCCATTCCCAGCCTCTGCCTCCATCTTCCCAGGCCCCTCCACAGCTCCGCATCCGCAGCGCTTTGTTCTCCCACCCCCTCCTTGTTTCCTCCGTCATCCCGGCTCCTCCCTGTGCCTGCGCTCCCCGGGAGCCTCCCGGGAGAGCCGCGGCTCCCGCGGCCGCTGCAGCGAGCCCGGGCAGGGACGGGGGACCCGCGGGGGACACCTGGCAGGACCTGTCCCCCCGGCCCCCAGAGGCTGCCAGGGCCGGGCACAGGAACGCTGCTGGAGCGTCCCAGACCCCGAGCAGCAACCCCTCCCCGGCTCCTGCATCCCACTGGGGGTCCTGGGGTCCCTCTAGGGGTGGCCATCAGTGTCCCCAGGGATCAGTCCCGGTCCCCAGGCTCTGCGGCCCTCGCCGTGGGCAGGGCCAGGTGAGGCAGAGAGTGACGGTGAAACCGTCCCATTCCTCTTGGTGAGTCCCTCTCGTCCAAGCGTGAAGGAGCTGGGAATCTCTGGATCCAGTGCTGCAGAATAAGGGCCTGGGTTGTTCGTCCTTGGCTAATCCCCAATAAATGGCTTTGCTCCGTTTGCCGGTGGCGCTGGGGGGATTTAACCGCTGGGAGCTGCTGGGACATCTCCAACTCAGGGACAGCCCCTAAATCCTGAACCTCTGAAGATTCCGGGACCAGCTCCCAGCAGCACCAGCAGTGACAGAATCACGGAATGGGCTGGGTTGGAAGGGACCTTAAAGCTCATGGGACACATTCTGCTGTCCCAGGCTGCTCCAAGCCCCATCCAGCCTGGCCTGGAACACTTCCAGGGATGGAGCAACCACAGCTTCTCTGGGCATCTGTGCCAGGGACTCACCGCCCTCACAGGGAGGAGTTTATTCCCAATATTTAACCTAAACCCACTCACTGTCAGCTCGAGGCACCTGCCGGGATCCTGGTGAGTGACAGCAGCGCTGCCAAGGGGAGGCTGAGGCTGAGGTTGGGATGAAGCTCCCGGTCCTGGTGTGGGGTTTGCTGGCCCAGCTCCTCAGGGAGGTGCTCAGAAGGAACTGGGGGAACAGCCCGGGGTTGAGGAGGGCAGGAGACAGAACCGAGTGAGATGTTCAGGGAAAACACGTCCTGTGCTCACGGGTTTGGCTCAAACCCACCTGCCTGATTCCCCAGTGATCCCCAGATGTCAGAAAAATCACGTTTAGACTGTTTCAGAAATAAAAACTTCCTGACACAGGACAGGGAGTGCTCGCAGTGATGTCAGGGCTCTGGTGGAGAAGCCATCTGCCCGGGACTGTGGGACAGGCGATTCCTGGGAATCTCATTAACACGGTGACACACAGGCGTGCACCTGCCCTGCTCGGGCTGTGCAGGGCACCCAGGGGTGGGCGGGCTCGGCCTTCCCCTCCAGCACACACTGAAAAGGAGGAACAGAGAGCCAAGGGCTGCCCGGGAGCCGGCGGGACTGAGGGGGCAAACAGGTGAGATGGAGATGGTGGCGGCTCCTTCAGCCTGGTCCCTCCTGCTCTGGCGGTGCCAGGAGAACCCAGTGGCCACCCAGAGCAGCTGGGCTTGGATCTTCTTAGGAAGCTCTGGGCACGTTCTCAGGGACTGTGACACGAACCAGCGCTGGTACCATGATGGTTCCCCCTCTCTGTGCTGGCCGGTGACACGTCCCACTCCGGTGCACCAGGGACTCTAACCCGCCTTTATTTCTCTCACCCTGTCACTGGAAACTTCCCGAGCCGCTGAGGAGGTGGCAGCTCTGGGTGACCCTGCGGTGCCACGTTCCCCTCCCTGGGCAGTTATGCTGCCCTGCAGCTCCTCCCTCCCGGGTCCCTCCCTGGCAGCCACCGCACCCACCAGGGAGGCGTCTCGGGGGCAGGGAGAGCGTCCACGGGCTGGGAGCACGGAGGGGCTGCTGGCCGGAGCTGTCCCTCGGTGCTGCTGCTGTCACTGCCCTCGGACACCTCTGCTGCTGCCCTGGCCATCACAGCCCTCGGCTGCCACTGTCCCGGCCGTCACTGTCCCGGCTGCCACTGTCCTGGCTGCCACTGTCCCGGCCATCACTGTCCTGGCTGTCACTTCACTGTCCCGGCTGTCACTTCACTGTCTCGGCTGTCACTTCCCTGTCCCGGCCGTCGCTGCCCCGTCCCCACCCTCGGTCCCTGTGCCGGGCGCGTGACCCGGCCGGGAGCGCTGGCGTGGTGCCACGCTGGTAATTAAGAAGGAACCTAATGAAACTTCGAAAATAGCTCAATTTCCTCCCCACACCTGCAGCCGAGCGGGGTGGATTACATAAGTCATTGTTGCCACAGCAACTTCACTCCACCCGGGGCTGGAGGTGGCCGGTGCCGCGTGTGCCGCTGCGCCGTCACCCCGGGGAGGGATCGCTCCGGGGCTGGGGCGGCTGCCAGCCCCGGGGCTGCTGCCTGCTCATCCCACCGCTGTTCCCAGTCTGGCGTGGTGCTTCCCCACGCGGCTCCCACGGCGTTTTGCCCCCGTGGTGGATGGTCCCGCCTCCGAAAGGGCGCAGGGAGAAGGCGCGGCGGGGATTCAGGTAACCCACGGGGACTCCGGCACCATGGTTACCCTGGGCGCGCTCCAGCTGCCGCCGAGCCCCGGGGAGTGAATCACCCTGACAAAAAGGCAGCGAGCAACAAGCAGGGAGGAAAAAAAAATAAAAAAAAAATAAAAGGCAATCAAAGCAAATGCTCCGGCACGAGGCAGCGGCAGGTTTTTCCTGCTGAGAATTCCCAGGGTGCTGCGGGCGGCTGCCTCGGGCTCGGGCACAGCTCCGGGCGGCCCCGGCGGCCGCTGCCTGCCGGGAGGTGGTGACACGGCGAGCGCCAGGGACAAGGATAATGTGCCCCACGTGCTGCTCCAGCCACCGAGCCGCTCTGGGAGCAGGGAGATAGGAGGGAGAAAGGTTTGCAGCACTCAGATTCCAGGGGATAAGGAGAAGGAGAGCATGGGAAGAAAGTGGAGCGGCTGTCTGCGAGCAGGCCTAGATGCGAGAGATTCTCTGAGGGTCGTCCCAAAAGGCCTCTTTTATTATCAGAAATTACAAATCCTTTTATCTTGCTCACCAGAGGAACAGCTTGTTTGAATTGCTGGGCTGTCACACTGGAATTAGATGCAAGAACCCCCCACATCCATGACGTAGCGAAGAACTTACATAACGTAACTAAAAATAAGGTGATGGAGATGCAGAGAGAGCCACTCTACTCCGGGATGCTCGATCCCGGATCCTTCACCGACGCTGCAAAGCCAGCGAGGTGCCGGCGTCTGGCTCGGGGAGCGGCATCCCCACGGAGCCGACTGTGTCTGGCCATGTGGGAGGAGAGGGATGGAGAGGGAAGGTGGCACTGGGGTGTCCCAGCAGCGGTGCAGGCAGCCTGGCATTCCCCTGGGAACCGCTCCCGGGGCACTGCTGCTCCCACAGCTGCTCCCTTTGCTCAGCCCCAGCAGGAAAGGGTTAACTGGTCACTCCAGAAACGTGAGCAGAATCCTTCTCAGGGGCTGTAAATTCTTTGCTGTGCTTTGGGGTGTGGAACCTCTGAGGGAGAAGCCAAAATGGGACCCAAGCGCAGCCAGAGGGAGCAGCCGCTGTCGGTGCCCTCCTGGTCCCCGCCAGGGCTGGGAGGGAGAGCGGGAAGGGGAGCAGCACCGGGAGCGTTGGGACCAAGGTATCGACCTGGGCTCCGTGTTCTCGGAATCGATGGAGATGATGGAAAATAACGTGCTCAGCTGCTTGACTCTTTCACTGCTGCTCACGGCAGAGAGGAAGGTTCAGCCCACGGGAACGGCCCGGCTGTGAGGCTCCGTTTAACCACAGCTCACCCGGCGGAGAGCGGCCGGCCCGGCGGGGAGACAGCGAGGCAGGGACAGGGATGGGGACACAGGACCAGGGCATGGTCCTGCTCCTCGCGTCCCTCAGGACCTGGGCAAAAGTCGCTGCCGTTGGTCCGGGGGATGGGAAGGACAGAGATCCATGGCTTTGCTGTCCCACAGGGACCTGGTGTCCAGGAGCTCTGGCAGGAGCCTCCCATGGGAATCCTGGTTCTCCTGGCTGGCCCGGTGGTGGGACAGCCTGGGGACAGCGGGGTGGTGGCAGGGACTGAGCATCCCAAGCTGTCCGCGGTGGTGACAGCTCATCCCAGCTCTGCTCTCCCGGCTCCCCGGACAATGGGCACCCACTTTCCCAACACTCCACACACCACGGGCTGCTCCTCCTTTTCCAACTGCTCCGCACCCATCCACGCCCCGCTGCGCAGCCCCAGGGGGATGGAGCGCAGCCCCGGGAGCGGGGCACAGCGGGGGCTGGAGGGTGGGACAGCTCAGGGATGTGGGGCGCATCTGGGGAGAGATACGGGGTGGGGTGAAGTGGGGGGGCTGGTGTGGGGCCGTGGGCTGTGGGGTGAGGTTCGGCAGGCGTGTGGGGCACGTTATGGGGTCTGGGTGGGGACTGGGATGGAGGATGGGCGTGGAATGTGAATGGGCTGTGGAATGGGGTACGGCTTGGGGAATGGGAACCGGGAATGGAGATGGGATGGGGCACAGGGGCACGGGGTTCGCATCCCTCCCGTTACTCCCGGCCCCGCACGGCGAGCGCGGCCCGGCCCGGCCCAGGGCGGCTCCTCCCCGCGGGGCGGTGCGGGGCTGGCCGGGGCGGTGC